>PVHP010053791.1:0-10757 GCA_004024765.1 Zapus hudsonius | reverse complement strand
CGACACGGTCTGAGTATTGCTTGCTTTCCACAGTTAAGCATCCTAGCCCCTAGAACGGAAGAGGCACCAAGACATCCTCATAGAGTGATGGACTCCTTTCCTCATTCATGGCCCCAGCTAGGCGTGGAGGATATAAATCTATGAAGTAGTGTTGGCAGACACAAGATGCCAAGGGCTAGAAGCTGGACAGAGGCCCCTTCTCCTAACTGACTTCCTGCCCCTGCCACTTAATAGCTGACCCCTTTTAAAAATAGGATTGAAGAGATGGTTCAGTGGTCAAGGCACTTGCCTACAAAACCTAATTATCCTGGTTCAATTCCCCAGTGCCCACATAAACCCACAAAATGGTGCATGCTTTGCAGCAGCTAGAGGCCCTGGCTTGCCCATTCTCTCTGTGCATCTGTCTGTCTCTCCTCTCTCTGTCTCCCTCTGCTTACAAATAAATACAACTATTTTTTAAAAATAGGGATGAAGAAAGATAGTACACTATTTTCACCAATATGGCTGGACATATCCATGAACGGCTAGTATCATTTTAATATCTATAATGTCAGACAGAAAAAAATGGGAAAATAAGACAGAACTGTATCAAGTTTTAAGTTCTTTGGAGCTCCTCAGAAAATATATTGAAATGTTTTAAGAGTCAAATAATTGGACAGGGTAACTTCTGTGTAGGTAGAAAAATGAGTCATGTGATGAGCCCAGATACATGACCCACGTGACTACTGGTTTTCTTTCCAGTTAGTTTTATAGCCAGAGTTCAGTGTGTACCAGTCAGGGTCACAGCCAAGAGCACCAGCAGCTGGCTAGGCAGCATCACTGGCCAACTCTGAAGGAATTTCCCAAATTATGTATGCTAACATGACAGTTGGCTAAGCGTGAAAGAGGTTTTCCAGCCTGGAAAGTTGCTGTCCTCTTGGAAATTTATAGACCATGGAGGAAGAGGTGCTTGGAAGAATGCAAAAGCCAAAGGAAAGGGGGGAGTGCTTACAGACACAAAGACCCTTAATATTCCTGACCTGTGTAATAGGAGGGGGGAAATGAAGACATCAGAAGGGAAGAGAGACTAGTTAGGTAAAAAGAAGGGAGTTAGGGGAGGGAAGTTTTGAGAGGGAGGAAAAGGGAGGATGGTGGGAGGAGATTGTGGTCATGGCATATTGTCTACATGTTCAGAAGTTATCAATAAAAAAGCTTAAAAAATAATAAAGGGCCAGGCGTGGTGGCGCACACCTTTAATCCCAGCACTCAGGAGGCAGAGGTAGGAGGATCACCATGAGTTCAAGGCCACCCTGAGACTACACAGTGAATTCCAGGTCAGCCTGGGCTAGAGCGAGACCCTACCTCAAAAAACAAAAATAAATAAATAAATAAATAAATAAATAAATAAATAAATAAATAAATAAAAAAGGCTAGAGAGATGACTTAGCGGCTAAGGTGCTTGTCTGCAAAGCCTAAACGACCTGAGCTCGATTCTCCAGTACTTATGTTAAAAGCCAGATGCACGAAGTGACGCACACATCTGGAGCTCCTTTAAAGTAGTGGCTAGAGGGCTGGAAAGATGGCTCAGCGGTTGAGGTACTTGCCTCCAGTGCCTAGGGCCCTGGGTTCGGTTCCCCAGTACCCACATATGCCAGACCCACAAGATGGTGGCCCTGGTGCGCTCTCTCTCTCTCTCTCTCTCTCTCTCTCTCTCTCTCTCTCTCTCTCTCTCTCTCTCTCTCTCTGCTTGAAAATGAATAAATAAAATATTTTTAAAAAATAAAATAAAATAAAGTAGTGGCTAGAGGCCCGACTTCTTGCTCACTTGCTCATTTCTCTCTCTCTCTCTTTCTCTCTCTCTCCTTGCAAATAAATTTTTAAAAACAACAAATTCTTTAAAAACTGAAAAAAAAAAGAAATACAGTGTGCTAAGGAATATGGTATTAGCAGGTAATCGCTCTTTAATATGAAGTAGAGAAAACTGTTTTCTTCCCTCCAAGTGACAGCTCAGTTCTCTCAGGGTTGGTGGCAGGTGTCACCTCCAGAGAATCAGGTAGGACAGATGGAAGAAGCAGAAACAGAGTCTAGGAAAGCAGAGGACTCACTCACAAAGGAGGATGGGCCCCATCAGAGGAAGCTTCATCTGCTTCTGTCAAGGGAAGGATCCGGCCCGGATCTGCAAGCTCACCAATAAGTGACCACTTCCCTCACAGAGCAGAGGTGGCCGGGCACCAGGCTGGGGAAATTCAGGGGATTTCCTCCCTTTTCCAAGAAGAGGGGCAGCTCAGCCAAGAACACTCTCTCTGGCCCAGGGAAGATCTGCCCTGCTTTAGACTTTCAGATACTTGCGTAACCAAGGCAAGAGCTGGCTCTGCCTGCCCCAGGCCCTCCAGTGAGTAACTGCCTTCAAATTCCACTGTTGTGTAAGACACTTCACGCAGGCTTCAGTTTTAGGAAATGAAAGTGGCAGAGTGATGCCAGCTTCCAACTCCTGAGTCTCCTATTGTATTAAACCTGACCCATTCGGGAGGGACCCTTAGCAGCCCAGTTCAGAAACCAGCAGCCTCCCAGCATGGCAGGGGCCTCTCCGGGAGGAGATCAATTGAGCAAGTCACCCCAAAGGGGGACCCATGAACAGCTGATGCACACACAACACACAGCTGAAGTGCCTCAGCAATCCTAGGAAGGGACGATGGACCCCGTTCTCCATATGAACCACTTGGGACTCAGAGCCATTACAGAAGCCAGTAAGAAACCCAGACTGGGTGCTAGGGAGACAGCTCAGCCTGCAAAGCGCTTGCTGGGTGTGTGTTGGGTCTGGGTGCGTGCAGGTTCCGAATGAGCTCAGAAGCAGGAGGTCTTTATTGCCTCGGACTTACAAGCTAATCGATTGGGGACACAGCCAGACTCGGGAGCTGGGACTGTGTCCCGAAGTGTTGGCTTGCAGGCTTTTTAAAGAACAAAGCCACAAATGGGTGCTGGCCAGTGGCCCAAGGGAGGAGTTGGAGTTCCTTTAACAGGAATGGTCAGGTCCAGGTGAGGAGATGACCTGGGGTCCACTCTTAGGAACTAGGGGTCTCAGAATCGGGGTGTTGGCAAACTCTGCCATGGTGACTTTAACAGGATTGGTTGGACCCAGGGGTGGGCTAAGGTAGCAGGGACCTGTTGTTTCAGCAGCAGCTAGAATAATAATACCTAAGTCATTTCGACATGGTTGCTGAGGAAACTAGGAACAGGTAGGTAATTGGAGCTGATTGGTTGGGTTGGGGGCCCAGGACAGTTGGTGGTTTTTCCTGGAACAGGGGGTTACAGAGAAATCATAACAGTTAACAAAATGGAACAAAATGGAAGCCCTCTGGCCAACCCTAGCCCTTCAGTGTGGTGGTTTGAATGTAACATGTCTCCCTTGGCCTACTTGATCCCAGCCGGTGGAGCTGAGGAGCCATATCACTGGGGGTTGGCTGTGGGACTGTGTAATCCAGCAGCAAGATCACTCTCGCTCCTCCTCCCAGTTGATGGGACAAGATGTGATGCCCGCCTGTCTGCCTTTGCCATGATGAAACATCCCCTCGACACTGGCAGCCACAATAAAGCTGCTTCTGGCCAGGTGTCTTATCCAGCAAAGAGAAGGTAACTGCTACACCCTGTGAAAATGTCAGCCATGGTGGGGTGTCCCTGTAATCCCAGCACAGGGGAGGCGGAGACAGGGTGATCCCCGGGGCTCACTGGCCAGGCCATTAGTGGTCTCCAGTCTGTATTAAAGGAGCTGGATGATGTTCCTAAGGGTAACACCTGAGGTTGTCCTCTGGCCTCCACAAGCACACACATGTGTACTCGTGCAAACATGTGTATACACACACACACAAGGAGCAGAGTCTGGAATTGAATTTTACATTTCGTTCATGCTTTTTTCTATCAGCTGCGTTACATATCTACTGTGTGCGTACAACATTTGAATAAGAATTTACTTGTAGAAAAGAGCAGTGCCTTCAAAGGGTCACACAATAGTTGATAGTACTGCATTGTGGATTTGAAAAGCTCTCAACACATGCAAACATAAGCACGCGGTCACAAAGCTCTGCTTCCCAAGAATGTCATCAGAAATGGAAGTGATGGTCTGGCACTGGTCACTTCATACTTGTGAGCCTCACTTTCTTGGGGCTATCTTTATTAAAAATTATTTATCTATTTGCATGTGTGGGGGGTTAGGGAGTGTCAGGGACTTTTGCCACTGCAAAAAAAAAGGCCCATCTGGCTTTATGTGTGTGGCGGGGGAATTGAATCCGTGCTGGCAGGCTTTGCAAGCATGTGCCTTTAACTGCTGAGCCATCTCCACCTCCCCAGAACCTTATCTTTCTCAGTTCTTTCAAAAGAGTACATGGTGGCGATGAGCGATTTGACTGCAATGGTCTTGTTTGAGTAAAGGCGAAAACTTTTTATACTAAAAACCGTGAATCTTTTACTTCTTTCTACTCCAATACACAGCGGACACGCTTCACAGCTGGTCACAAGAAAGCAGCAACAGTAATGAGCCCATGTGTGCAATCTCAAGATGTCTGACTTGGAAACAGAGAGTGAATGTGTTTCCAGGGCCGGGATGGTGAGATGTTGACCAGATGCACAAACTTTCTGTTATAAGATGAATAAATTATGGAGACACACCATATAACATGGTGACTAGAGTTGATAACTCTGCCCTAAATACCTCAAGCCTCCTAACCTCCTCTTCCTCTGAGATGTCTCTTGGGCCCTGGATAGAGGTGCTTCACATCATGCTAGACATGTATTTTTCCACAGAATCAACCTAAACCCGTCTGGGTTCCAGCCAGGAATGTCAGCTTCCAGCCCTCCAGCTGAGAAAATGGCCCGCCTATCCCTGAAGGATGGGAAACCCAGGAGACACAAGAGACGTCATTGGCATCCACGCTGTGCCTGTCAGAGACGCCCAATCTCATGGAAGGACATTCATGATCTTATAAATGCTGTGAAAGCTTCACCACAAGCTTCTCTGCTATATTAATTGCTGTCTTTGCTTCATTCTAACAGTGCAGCGGCTGCTGGACTAAGTTCCCCTGCTCTCACCAGGCCCCCTCCTGGTGGGGAATGATAACTATGCCCTACATGAACGCCCCTCCCCACTCACTGCTCCCCAGGTATGATTATTCCACAGGAGCCTCGGGGATCCCAGGAGCTGCACCTGCCCAGTCCCACTGCCTCCCAGGAGACTTCAGACATGCCAGCCACCAGCAGCTTAAATCCCTCCAGAGACGACTGACTTCCCTTGCTGAAACAGTGCTCCAAAACCAGAGGACACTGGATCTCATCACTGCTGAACCTGGGGGATATGGACTTGGGAAAAATATTGTTTTATGAAAATACGTGTCATATGTACCCTATGCCCCCACCCCTTGGCTCTCCATTCCTTTGATTTCCTGCCTCCTCCAACTCCTCAACTTCCCTCTTTGCCATAGGGACCCCCACTGCTCATAGCCCCTGCATCATCCCGTTTATCAGTCATCAAATATTCTGAATATAGTATACCTCTGCTCCATTGTAAAAACAAAGGAGGAAATAAAGGGCACAGAGGATATGGGGTTAAGGGAAGCTGAGGCAAGCTGAAGCCCTGGGTGGTCTCTGCACTGAGATTCCGGTAGAAGCTTCCCACCCTCCACCCTTAACCCTAAACTTCCGGGCTCCCTAAGCAAGCCACAGTGAATCCTGCATTCTCACCCCAGCAGAGCTGACAATAGGTGACAGCTCCAGGTGACAAATGTCTCTGCAACTATCACCATCCAATCCATGTCGAGAATCACGTACTTCCCGCCACTCAACTTATGCAAATTAGGCATTCACAGGTTACCTACCCCACCTATCCACTCGTGAGGTGCCCACTTAGCCCAGACCAATCCCCTTGCCCCTAATTCTCCTGTCTTCTCCTCTCTATAAATATAACCTCTCCACATACAATAAATGATACATCTGCCCATACCACCCACAGCAGCTGTGTCCCGAGAGTTTTTCTCTCATATCTCACTGGCTGGCATCCTGCACGAGTGCTTAGCTCCCTGGATAAGCAGGGAACTGCACTTCTCCCTTCCCAGCTTGGCCACAGATGGAACGCAGTGTCTGCCACTACCTGCAGTTGTCTGCTGCCAGCCCCACCTCCATGGAGGGGAACAAACGACACTCCTCCGTGGCAACCTACAGCATCCCCAGAGGAAACAAAACAACACTGCCCTAAATATCTCAAGCCTCCTAACCTCCACTTCCTCTGAGATGTCTCTTGGGCCCTGAATAGAGGTGGTTCACCTCATGCTGACAGTCAGCTATCTTTTCTTGTCATATTGATGGATCTTGGTTCTCCCCAGTTTTCACTGCCACCTATTAAAAACAAACAAACAAAAACACCAGATTATCCAAGCAAAAGTGAGAGCATCATGGGTTAGAGGCAATAAGCAATAAGGAGACATTTTGAGTCACAGGAGCTTCTCTCTGGAGTCTATGACCATCATATCCATAGGGTTCTGACCTGGTTCTCATTACCAGGTATGCGTTCTCTCCCACTCATCGAGCCTCTTATCCAATCAGAGAGCCACTGATTACCCACATAGGCTGTGTGCCACTATTGCATAGCCACGTACACCTTGTCTGGCTGGTTGTTCATGTTGTTGGTGGCCCTTAACCCCCAGCAGCTCACGATGAGGGCTAGCCAGCAGATAGCTGGCTTCCTTCTAAATTCCAGTGTGACCCTGGCCTGTGGGGTCTTCAGCAAGAGGGTCTTACCATTTAGTTCTCATGGGTAACCAAGTGCTTGAGCAATGGCCTGCATTGTTTTGGGGACCTCATAGATGTTCTCGACCAACAGCTCTCTGTAGGGTGTAACTCAGTTCTCTCACTGGGAATTACAAGCCAGTGTCCATGGTTTTAGGATTAGGCATGAAAGATTTGTTCGAGGTGCTGAGGATATAACCCAGGGCCTTGCACATTCCAGGCAGACACTTACCATTGAGCCATACCCTCAAACCCCTCCCCCATATAACAGATTTTCTATTCCTCTAGGCTTTTTAATACAAATCATATATATATATATATATGTGGTGTACATATATTTATTAGTTATGTATTATACTTAGCAAATTTATTAGGCACAATAATCTCTCTTAAGGAAAATAAAGGTCTTTCCCATTTGCTCATTCATCTAATAAATATTTATTAGGTATTTACAATGTGTAAAGCAAAGGTCAAGACTCTGGGAAAGTAGAAACAAATAAAACACTCTTTTCCTTGCAGAGCTCATTTGAGTACAGAATCTGGAGGCCACCCTTGTGATCATGGCTCAGCTGGGTCCTCTGCTCAGGTCCCATCAGGCTACCATCCAGGTTCAGGCTGGGCCCTTGATCTCATCAAAGGCTAAACTTGGAAAGTTCTCATGCCCAAACTCCCTTGAGTTTGGGGCAGTATAGGTTTCCTGAGGCAGTAGAAGAGCTTCGGTTCCTTGCTCCCTGAAGTCTCACCACTGGGCTTCTCCAAAATGACCCATTACCTGGTGACAGCTTGCTTCTCAGGACCATCAACAGATAGAGCTGACTAACAAGACAGGGCCTTATACAATGAAGCATAACCATGGGCAACAATCCATCACCATTATGATATTCGATTGGTGGAAAGCAATCACAGGTCCTGCCCACTCACAAGGGGAGAGGGTCATACAAAGTCAAGCACACCAGGAGACAGAGGTTATAGAGATCATCCTGGGGTTGAAACATTCTCAAAGCCCTGGTGTTGGTATTGCTAAATGAGGGCACGGAGAACAAAGGGTTAACAATGTTTGAGCAGGTGAAACCCCGGTAACCCGGTAGGCATTTCCCAGCTCTGTCAACTCTGACTTCCAACCCCCAAAGCAAGCCACATGAATCCAGGTTCACACTCCAGCTATGCCTGGAAGGTGGCAGTTCCTTTACCCTCACCATCTGATATGTGCCCAAGCTCACGACTACATGCAAAGCAGGTATTCACAGGTCGCTGATTACCGCCAATCCCCCTTGTCCATTTCTCCCCCCTCCCTCCTCCTCCATGTCTACTTAACCAAAGAGGCTTCTACAATAAATGGGATTATTTTCCATGCCTTTCCCCTGGGTCTCTGCCTGTTATTCTCTCTGATGAGATGAGCTGAACACACAGGGAGCCATGCTCCCAAGAGCTGTAACACTTCGGTAGGTTCTCAGGCCCATGGGCAAGCCTCCACTCGCCGCCGCTGGTCCGCTGCAGGAGCCCCCAGAGCTGCCGCCACTCGGAGCATACCTGCTCCCTCCTGGCAATCCCCTCTGTGCCCGCCACCGCCTCCGACATGGAGTGGGCCTTCACCCCGGTGCCAGCCAGCTGGGCAAGCTTCTGCCCCGCAGCAGCCAGCCAGGACCACGGAGAGACACACACTGCTTGACTAGGCCCAGCCCAACCCACACACCTTGGGGCCGACAGCAAAAGCCTCTCTGCTCCATGCAGGTTGAGCCCGGCAGCTGGCCCGCCTCCCCAGGCGTGCTCCAGCCGAGCCCTGCCTGCTCTGCCCAGGAAAACTCTTCGCAGACTTCAGGACCAAAACCCATTCTTCTTTTATTAAAAGCAACATCCTGGCATGATCCAAAGAGGCCAGTTGTACATAAGATAGATTCTGGAATCTACAGTCCCAGCCACTGTCCTGCTACATGTGGTGACCACATGTCCCAAACGCTAGAAATGGTTAGTGAGTAGCATTGAATGAAATATGTAAGCAAGGTAACACATAGCATGTTAAGCAAGAACAAGAGGTGTGACAAAATCAGTCCTAGTGCAAGAGGGAAGAGAAGCGTCCCCAGGGGGAGTGGCTCAATCAGTTTAGGTTTTACTGCTTTCTTTTAAAAAATTATTTGTTTATTTACACTCAGAGAGAGAGAGAGAGAGAGAGAGAGAGAGAGAGAGAGAGAGAGAGAGAGAGAGGAGGGAAAGAGAATGGGTTAACCAGGGACTCTAGCCACTGAAAACAAACTCCAGATGCATGCACCACCTTGTGCATCTGGCTTCACGTGGGTACGGGTGAATCAAACCCAAGTCGTTAGGCTCTGCAGGCAAGTGCCTTAACTACTGAGCCATCTCTCCAGCCCTGTTTAACTCTTTAAAAAATATTTTTATTTATTTATTTACATAGAGAGGGGTATAGAAAGAGAGAGAGAGAGGAAGGAAGCTTTGTGTGGGTACTGGGGAATTGAGCTGGCAGACTTTGCAAGCAAGTGCCTGTAACCACTGAGCCATCTCCCTAGCCAAGTTTACTGCCTTCACAAACACAGAATCCACGGGAGGTCTAGACATGTCTGGTAGATGTCTTCTCTAGGTTTTGACTCAGTCATTCAGGCTGAAGTCAGTTCACCATCCTGAACTCCAACCACCTGGGTCCCACAGCCTCCTAGAGTGATGTAACATGCAAACTGCCCACCGACTGCTCAGCCTAGAGGCTGTCTGAACAAAGCAAGCAGAGAAGCATGGCTCGGTGGCCATGATTAAGGAAGGACTCCCCTTTTTGTTGTTCGTTTGCTTGTTTGTTTGTTGGCTTTTTGACGTAGGGCCTTGCTCTAGCCCAGGCTGACCTGGAAATCTCTATGTAGTCTCGGGCTGGCCTGGAACTCTTGGCAATCCTCCTGCCTCTGCCTCCCGAGTGCTGGGATTAAAGTGCTCCGCCACAGCCCAGTGTAAGGAAGTTCTTTGACAAGGTCATGTTCAGGTAGCAGCCAGAACTGAAGGGAGAGAGAGAGAGAGAGTCACGTGATACCTAGGGAACAAGTGCTTTGGGCAGTCTGGGCAAAAGCTCAGAGGCCAGGCATTCTTGGTCCATCTGAGAAGTAGCCAAGAGCAGGGTGTAAAGCTAAGGTGGGGTTATGCCAGCTTGTTCAGTTTCACATGACAGGAAACAGCTCACGGTCATGTGATCAACTGTCCCCGTGTCCTATACTGTCCTCAGTCCTGAGCCTGAAAGTGCTCCATCCTGAGAAGTGGGTGGCTGGTCCCCTCAAGGAGCTTCTCCAGGGAGCTCGGGGTACTGATGTGCTCTACAAGCGAATTGACTACAGTTCCCGCCTCATCCGTGTGGTTGGAGGGAAGTTGCTCAATATTTCAAAATATAGACAGTCTCCACCTCCCATGCAGCCAGACTTCTCCCCTCGGGGCATCCGTGGCGCTCTTACTCATGGCTGCAAGTCACGGTCTCCATTTTCTTCCTCAAAGATGCAGCTCGACCAACCACTGGTACTTCCCATCAGAAAGGCTCGGACTTTCCCTGGTGGGATCCTCCTTGTCTCTCTTCCCTGCTTGTTACCCCTCCATAAGGTCTTCTTCCACTGCTCCTAAATTCCCTTCATCTCATTCCATTGTATTTTCTTCTGGGAATACGGATCTTGGTCTCCTTAGTTTTCTCTTTCAAAGTGAATTGATTTTGCACCACACTGATGGAGCACAGAGCACAATACTCTGTATCGACACAGTATATAATGATCAGACCAGGGTAGTTAACATTTTTCCATCTCTACACAGTTTTTAAATTACTTCATTAAAATTAATTGAGAGCTGGAGAGATAATTCAGTGGTAAGGCATTTTTCTGCAAGGCCTAATGACCAGGGTTCGATTCCTCAGCACCCACGTAAAGCCAGCTGCACAAAGTGGCTCATGCATCTGGAGTTCACTTGCAGTGGTTAGAGGCCTTGGTGTGTCCTCTCTCTCTCTCTCTCTCTCTCTCTCTCTCTCTCTCTCTCTC
>PVHP010053790.1:0-10666 GCA_004024765.1 Zapus hudsonius | reverse complement strand
TAAAAAAAAGAAAATCAAAAGTTCTTGACCCTTTCTCAAGGCTGTTTTTGTCTAGAACACCAAGGATCTGGTGAGGTGGCCTATACAATCCTCAGTTTTCCTCTGGCTGCTGTTATCCTCACTGGCACTTAAACAAATCACTCTTCAAGAATGTGAGGAGGGGGAATGTTGTCAGGTAAGTCTTGCTGTGGTGACTGTCTGGGGTAGCAAACCAAGGGATAAAATCATCTAGTCATTAAGTGAATGAACGGCTGGTAATCCTGTTTGTTCTAGAAATCTTTGCAAATTTAAGGGGGGAGTGGTACTTAAATTTTCCATTCTTTGATAAGATTTTTTTTTCAAAGTGGGGTCTCGCTCTAGTCCAGGCTGACCTGGAATTCACTCTGTAGTCTCAGGCTGGCCTGAAACTTGCAGTGATCCTCCTACCTCTGCCCCTGGAGTGCTGGGATTAAAGGCGTGAGCCACTATGCCTGGCGATAAGATTTATTTATTTTAATATTTTATTTATTCATTTTCAAGCAGAGAGAGACAGAGAGAGAGAACACCAGGGCCACCACTTTGTGGGTCTGACATATGTGGGTACTGAGAATTGAACCCAGGGCCTTAGGCACCAGAGACAAGTGCCTTAACTGCTGAGCCATCTCTCCAGCCCAAGATTTATTTTTTTAAATATATATTTATTTGAGAGAGAGAGAGAGAGAGAGAGAGAGAGAGAGAGAGAGAGAGAGAATGCACCAGGGCCACCACCTTGTGGGTCTGGCTTATGTGGGTCCTGGGGAATTGAACCCGGGGCCTTAGGCACTGGAGGCAAGTGCCTTAACCGCTGAGCCATCTCTCCAGCCCTTTTTTTTAAAAAATATTTTATTTGTGGTTGCTTTTTTGTTTTTCAGTTTTTTTTCCCTTTTTTTTTTTCTTCTCGAGGTATGGTCTCACCCTAGCCCAGGCTGACCTGGAATTCACTATGTAGTCTCAGGGTGGCCTTGAACTCATGGTGATCCTCCTACCTCTGCCTCCTGAGTGCTGGGATTTAAAGGTGTGTGCCACCACACCCAGCTCTTTTTTTGTTTTTTTTTGAAGTAGGGTCTTGCTAGCCCAGGCTGACTTGGAATTTATTATGTAGTCTTAGGCTGGCATCAAACTCACAGAGATTCTCCTACCTCTGCCTCTGAGTGCTGGGACTAAAGGCATGGACCACCATGCTCAACTTTTAGTTAGTTTATTCATTTACTTATTATTTGAGAGAGAGAGAGAGAGAGAGAGAGAGAGAGAGAAAGAGCCTCTAGCCACTGCAAACAAACTCCATGTTGCTACCTTGTGCATCTGGTTTTACATGCGTACTGGGGAATGGAACCCAGGTCATTAATCTTTGCCAGAAGTGCCTTAACCACTGAGAGAGCTCTCCAGCCCCTAGTTTTGTTTATTTGTTTGTGTATGTATGTATGTATGGATGTATGCATATGTGTGAGTGCATGGGTCACAGCACATGAAGACACCAGGTTTGTGAGCTTTCCAAAGCCCTTCTTGCTGTGCACATGAGGTGACAGAAAACCCCACAGCTGCCAGCTTTATGTGGGATCTGGGGATCTGAAGTCAGTACTCAAGAGTTGTGCCTCAAGTGCTTTGTCCATGGAGCCATCTCCCCAGCGTCTACTATAGCTGCTTATTTTGTGGTACTGGAGATTGAACCCAGGGCCTATGTACACTTGGCAACCACTCCAATACCGAGCTGTATCTCCAGCTCCCCCAACCCCCTGCCATTTTTTTTTGAGGTGGGGTCTCATTCTAGCCCAGGCTTACCTGGAACTCCCTCCATAGACCCAGGATGGCCTCGAACTCATAATGGTCCTACTTCTACCACCGGAGTGCTGGGAATATAGTCATGTGACACTATACCCAGTTCCCTGCCATTTTATTTTGAGACAAAAATCTCTGGAAATTGCTCTGATTGGCTTTGCACTCACTCTAGGCCCAGCAGACCCTGCATTTAAGATCTGCCTGCTTCAGCCTCCCCAGTAACTGGGATTGCAGGCCTGGCTAGGTGTTGAGATTTTAAATAATAGCCCTGAAGTTCTTGGACATTCTTGTTAGGGGAAGATGAGGTCTTGGACTCCTTGCTTAGATGTTCTGAGGAAGCCAGGCTAAGTGGAGGGGTCATGTGTGCGCATTTGGATTGGCCAGACGTCTAGCTCTACTACATCTCCACCTCATTGAAGGAGCCTCCAGACAACTCCAGATGCCAGTACTGATGTCACCTCCAACACTTGGGCTTGGAACTCAGCCAATTAATCCCACCATGCCTTGCGCAAATTCACAACTCCTCAAATCCATGAACATAATGAAATGGTTTATTTAGGTAGCATTTTTTTCTTTAGCAACAGTAGCTATAAACTATTAGTTTTCGCTGGGCATAGTGGCGCATGCCTTTAATCCCAGCACCCAGGAGGCAGAGGTAGGAGGATTGCAGTGAGTTCGAGGCCACCCTGAGACTACATAGTGAATTCCAGATCTGCCTGGGATAGATCGAGTCCCTACCTCGAAAAACAAAACAAAACAAAACAAAACAAACAAAAACATTCGTTTTCTACTGTGGTGGGTTTAGTGTGACTATCCTGTGGTCCTCTGCTACTTGGTGTGCTCTAGGGAGAGGCAGCTGGAGATTCTGTGCCTGTGGTACTCTGCAGCCACTCAATGGTGTGTTTCGTACCAGAGGACATGGTGTGTCTACTGAAGGAGCTCTGAAACCAACTCTGCTGGTCTTTTATGTTTGACAGCTTCCTAAGAAACGAATCCTCCAGATTTTTACCTAGTGAGTATGAGGGCTGCCAGCATTCTGGAAGTCAATATAGGAAGAAGGCTGGGAGAGCCTCCATCACTTAGGATGCAGTATAAGATGGCTAGCCCCACTTCCCACTCAGCTGTTGCTGGTTCTATTCCCCTGTCCACAGCCTCACATAAACTCAGCCAATTTCTTTTCTTTTCCTTTCTTTCTTCTTTCTTTCTTTCTTTCTTTCTTTCTTTCTTTCTTTTTTGGTTTTTCGAGGTAGGGTCTTGCTCTAGTCCAGGCTGACTTGGAATTCACTATATAGTCAGGGTGGCCTTGAACTCACAGCAATCCTCCTATCTCTGCCTCCCGGGTGCTGGGATTAAAGGCATGTGCCACCACACCCGGCTAACTCAGCCAATTTCAACCATGCATAAATTCCATCAGGCCTTGGATTAAAAGACAAGGACTTTTTGCACTGAAAATCAAAACAGGTCCCTTTCACCCAAGAGATAGGAAATAGACCAATCCAAGCCTGTTCCCCTCTGGCTTCACCATGCCTCTCTCCACTCCACTGCCTTTGAGAATGCCTCAGAATGAATGCTTAGGGTCCAAGTTTGTTTTAAAATAGCCCAATGGGCCAACAGATGGAGCTCCTGGAATTCTGCAGCTTGTGCTTAAGTCCACAGATGGGAAACTGCCATCAGTAAAGGGAGTGACTATTACCACAGCCAATTTCTAAGCCTTTAGAAAACCCAATCCTGCAACTCAATTAGCATTCTTCAGCAGGCACCAGTTTGCGCCCAGGCTTCTTAGACCTCAGATACCAAGAAACACAATAGCGTAATTTCTAACTCTGAACCAGTCCTCTACTTCTTTAAAATATAGATTATAAGGAAGAATCTTACCTTCTAAAATATGCTTTTTAAAGAAATGGCTGATCTATATCCTTAACCATCATGAACTATGAATTCTGTTCTAGGATCAACTAATAATCATATAGATGCTACATATGAAAGAATGATTTCACCTTACCTCTCCAATCTGCTTAATCCACAAATCTCTTCCAAGAAATTCCCGATGTAAGACTACAGGTGCTGAGTTTAGGCTGAAAGCCATATCATAAGATTTCATAAGTATTTGAGTGCAGCCATTATTATTATTTTTGTGTGTGTGCAGGTGCATCAAGGTGTATGTGTGTGTGGGGGGCAGAAGTGGGTGTTCAATATCTCCCTCTCTTGCTCTCTACTTTATTTATTGAAGCAGGGTCGCTCGCTGAACCCAGAGCTCACTGATTTGGCTAGTCTAGTGAGCTGGCTTGCCCTGCAGGTCTGCCTACCTCAGCTTCCCAAGGGAAAGGGATTTCAGGTGGGCACTATCATGCCCAGAATTTTTTTTTTTTTTTTGGTTTTTTGAGGTAGGGTCTCACTTTAGTCCAGGCTGACCTGGAATTCACTATGTTGTCTCAGGGTGGCCTTGAACTCATGGCAATTCTCCTACCTCTGCCTCCCGAGTGCTGGGATTAAAGGCATGCGCCACCACACCCGGCTTCGTGCCCAGAATTTTGTGGGGGCTAGGGATTCAAAATCAGATTCTCATGCTTGCATGTTGAGCACTTTACCAAAATGAACCATCTTCCCAGCCCCACAGTCTTTAAAAATAAAAATAAAGATGTAATAAATACATTAAATTATAAAATAATTTATAAACAAAACTAAGATTCATTAAAATATACAAAAAGAATCTGGAAATTATTATATATTTTCCTATTTTATGAGACATGTCATATCTTAAAAATATAAAGTAACTGAAATTTAAATATCACATACATAGAGGCAACACACAGCAACTAATTTCAAAATATTTTATATCCCACATGCCATTTAAAAGAATCAGTTATTAAATTAAAACTTTTGGGATGGGGTGATGGCTCCCAAGCACGAGGGCCTGAGTGGGATCCTGGAGCCACGTGACAATGCCAGGGAAGCCCTGCATGCTGTAGTCCTAGTGCTGAGGAGACAGAAAGGAGGATCCCGGGAGCTCCAAGCCAGCAGGTGGTTGGCGTTTCTTAGGATAACAGCCCAGGGTTGTCCTCTGGCTTACACACACACATACATGCACACACAAGTGCGCATGCACATGCACACACACGAATACACACATGCACACACACATGCACACACACATGCACACACACATATGCACATACATACATGCACACACTGACATACACACTGTCATACACACACATATATACACATACACACACCTGCACACACACGGACAAAATACACAAGTGTGTCACATTCATATGCATGTGTGAAATCAAAACCAAAAATTAAAGCCTTCAATTTGATTCAATACACTTCTGAATTTCATTAAATTTCCACAATTTGCCTTAAAAATTTCTTTCTTCATCTGTGTTTCTTGCTGCTATGTAAACAAACACCAGATGCTTGTGTCACTCCTCCCTCCCAGGTAGGGTCTCTCTCCTGCCCAAGCTGACCTGGAATTCACTCTAGTCTCAGGCTGGCCTTGAACTCACGGTGATCCCCCTATCTCTGCCTCCCGAGGGCTATTGTGTCTCTTCTTATGTCCTGCCTATGTGAGTGGCCTGCTCAATGAACCCAGGTCAGCAGGCATTCCAAGCAAGCAGTTGAACTGCTAAGCCATCTGGCCAGCCCCTAAATTTCCATAATTTGTTTCACATAAGAAGCTATGAGGGGGCTGGAGAGATATCTCAGTGGTTAAGGCACTTGCCTTTAATGCCTAAGGCCCCAGGTTCAATTCCCCAGTACCCACATAAGCCAGACCCACAAAGTGGTGGCCCTGGTGCATTCTCTCTCTCTCTCTCTCTCTCTCTCTCTCTCTCTCTCTCTCTCTCTCTCTCTCTCTCTCTCTCTGCTTGAAAAAGAATAAATAAAATGTTTTTTTTAAAAAAGAAGCTATGAGGGAACTGTAACAAAACCTATTTTCCCATTCTGTGAGTGGAATTTAATATGTTGTAAGAGCTCTTTCAAGAATCCATTCAGGGGCTGGAGAGATGGCTCAGCGGTTAAGGCACTTGCCTCCAGTGCCTAAGGCCCCTGGTTCAATTCCCCAGGACCCACATGAGCCAGACCCACAAGGTGGTGGACCTTGTGCTCTCTCTCTCTCTCTCTCTCTCTCTCTCTCTCTCTCTCTCTCTCTCTGCTTGAAAAATGAATAAATAAAATATTTATATATAAAAAAAAGACTCTGTTCAGAGCTGGGCATGGTGGTGCATGCCTTTAATCCTAGCACTCAGGAGGCAGAGGTAGGAGGATCGCTGTGAGTTTTAGGCCACCTTGAGACTACATAGTGAATTCCAGGTCAGCCTGGGCTAGAGTGAGACCCTACCTTGAAAAACGAAAAAAAAAAAAAAAAGAATCCATTCAGGTGGTAAAAGACAAACATCACAAATATAGCTTCAGTAAAATACAGCTATCAAAATTACCTAGTCGTTACCAATGATATTTATTTACATCATATAACAGCCACCGTCTATGAGACAGATTTGAAGAACACAAGCAACATTTTGAGAGGGAAAAGCAGCTTGCTCAGTGCAGTCTGCCCATGATCAGGGTATGCGGTACCTTGTGACTCATCGCCATGTGCTTCCTGTACTGAAAGGCCATGTCCTGAACTGTGCTTAACTAACTCCATGGCAGCCTTGCAGCTCTTTGCAAGCAAAGCACCGTCAGTGAGAAACATGTGCTCCTTCCAAGCGGATATTCCAATACCATCTGGGATAAGATGTGCCTAAAAATGGAACAAAAGTTGACTTTATAAAAAGGTCTTAGAAGTAATTTGTTTCTCTCTCTCTCTGTATTTTTGTTGTTGTTGTTTGTTTTTGAGACAGGGTCTCAGGTAGGTAGCCTAGGCTGGCAATGACCTTGAACTCCTGATCTTCCTGCCATCATTTCCCAAGAGCCAGCGCTCCTGCACAGGCTTACAGAAGAGGAGGTATCAGAGTGGAAATGACAGCACAGGAACAGAGGGGAGACACTGGGACAGGTTAGGCTACTGGATTTGAGGCCGGAGGATGGCACTGTGCCAAGGGGTGAGAGTGACAACTAGAAGCAGCATTCTAACAAGCCTCCAGAGAGAATGCAGTGACATTCTACAGTCCATGTTCCCAAAGCTTCATTCTTAGTGTAAGACTATGAAGAAACCAGGCTTGGGATGGAGAAGAGGCTCACTTCCTGCACTAACATGAGGATCTGAGTTCATGCACCCGGGCAAAATGCCAGGCATGGCAATACCAGTGCTGAGGAGGGTGAAGATAGGAGAGTCACTGGGGCTCACTAGCTGGCCAGTCTGACCAAAATATGATAGCTCCAGGTTCATTGAGAGATTCTGTCTCAACAAAATTAATCAGAAGTCCGAGAGGAGAACACCCGATGTTTTCTGGCCTCTGCACCCATCTGCATGGGGCCCAGGTGTCTGCACACACACTTGCACACACCACATGCACAAATTAATTAAAAAAAGGAAAAGGTCTTTCATACATGGCTTGTAGAAGTGGAAACTAGATGCGACATTGAAATTTTGGCATATTGATCAAAGTTGCAAATGCATCTGCCCCAGGACCTAGCAATCCTGCATCCGTCCAGAAATGAAAACAGTCTAGTCTTCATCCAGCTGCCAGAGAGATCTTTATAAGAGCCAAGCCAGAATGACATTGCCCTGCAGGATGTGTTTGCATGGCTAGATTCCTCATTGCTTTCTGGTCTCTGTTCAAAATTCAACTTCTCAGGTTGGAAAGATGGCTCAGCGATTAAAGGTGCTTGCTTGTAAAGCCCAGGTTTGATTCTCTAGTACTCATGTAAAGCCAGATGCACAAAGTGGCACATGCATCTGGAATTGGTTTGTATGGGCAGGAGGCTTGGCACCAATTCTCTCTCAAATAAATTATATATATATATATATATATGTATATATATAACTTGTTTTTTAAAAATATATATATTTATTGTCCATAATGAATTATATTGTTTCGTGGGCAAACAATGAGTTGTTATCCCCCATTCCCCAATGCCCCCCCTACCCATCCCCAATCAGCTGGATATCCTCCTCCATGGGTTAAAATAAATATCTTTAAAGTCAACTTCTCTTTAACAATTCATTTCTGCTTCCATTATTTCTGATCTTATTTTGCCTTAAACAGTTTTTGTTTTATTTAATATAAGTGAACCTCCTCATATAATTAAGATTTTAAAAATTATTCCTTTATTTGCAAGTGTGTATGTGTGTATGGGCACTGTAAATGAATGTCCATCTCATTTTATGTGAGTGGCTGGGGAATTGAACCCAGTCTGGCAGGCTTTGCAAGCAAGTGCCTTTAACCACTTAGCTATCACCCTAGCCCCAATATTTTTATTTATTTTTTGTCAGGATCTCATGTAGCTCAGATTGGCCTTGAATTTACTATACAGCTGAGAAGAATGACCTTGAACTTCTGATCCTTCTGCCTCCACCTCTCAAGTGTTGAGATAACAAGGCACATATCTCCACATCTGAGTTTTCAGTAGTGGGGATCACATACAGGGCTTATGCATGCAAGTACTTAGGACTAACTGAGCCACTGTGGTGGTTTGAATCGCGTGTCTACATAAACTCAGGTGATTTGGGTACTTGGTCTTCAGCTGGTGGCTATTGGGGAGGTGGAACCTGCTTGAGAGGTATGTTTCTGGGGTCAGATTTTGGGGTGTTACAGCCAGCTCCCCCTTGCGAGAGTTTGGTTTACTCTCTTGCTGTTTTCTACCTGCTGTGGCAAGGTTGTGATGTGCTGTCTATTCTTGTGCCATGCTGTCCCCTGCCATCATGGAGCTTCCCCTGGAGACTGTAAGCCAAAATCAATGCTTCCCTTCCATCGGCTGTTTTTGGTCAGGTGTTTTGTTCTAGCAACATGAAAATGACTCCAACAGCCATATTCCCCAGCCCTGGCCAAGAGGTAATGTCTGTCTCCTTCACCAGAACATAAACTCACAAGAGCAAGGGGAGCAGTTGTCCTCAGCCAAGTCCTGGCCACACGTTTGGATGACACAGCAGCACCTAATACAGCATGCTAGGTGCACAGTGACAGTCACTGGATCTTGTCTCTTTTTTCAGCATTTCTCTCCTCTCTTCTACTTCTATCTTTCCTAACTTAGTCGAATAACTGAAAGAATTTTCCTTTAATGCCTCTCTCTTGGTCATACAACTCAGATAAACTCTGTCACATCACATTCAACCTTCCCGTTTATGGCAGCAAATCGTATATTTTAGCCCCATTCTTCCCCCAAACATTTCTTTCTTTTTGGGTCTCACCCTAGCCCAGGCTGACCTGCAATTCACTATGTAGTCTCAGGGTGGCCTCGAACTCATGGTGATCCTCCTACCTCTGCCTCCCGAGTGCTGGGATTAAAGGCATGCGTCACCATGCCCAGCTCAACATTTCTTTTTTTCTTTTTCTTTCTTTCTTTTTTTTTTTAAATTGTTTGCTTGCCTTTTTGGTTTTTCGAGGTAGTCTCTCTCTAGCCCAGGCTGTCCTGGAATTCACTTTGTAGTCTCAGGCTGGCCTCAAACTCATGGCGAGCCTCTTATCTAATTATTTATTTGCAAGTAGAGAGAGAGAGAGAGAGAGAGAGAGAGAGAGAGAGAGGTGAGAGAGAATGAGAATATGGGTGTTCCAGGGCCTCTAACCACTGCACAGAAAGTCCAGATGCATGTGCCACTTTGTGCACTGGGGAATTAAATTTGGATTGTTAGGTTTTGCAGGTAAGTGACTTAGTTGCTGAGCCATCTCTCCAGCCCCTAAAACATTTCTTATGAGACCTGTTCAGTTCCGCAGGATAATTGGTTATTTCTTGAACGAATACTTTCGTATTTGTGGGAATTAAAAAAAATGTTTTGGGGGCTTGGAGAGATACTTAGTGGTTAAAGGTGCTTACTTACAAAGCCTGATGGCTTAGGTTTTATTCCCCAGTACTCACACGATGCCAGATACACAAAGTGCCATATGCATCTGGAGTTTATTTGCAGTGGCAGGAAGCCCTAGCACACCCACCCTTTTCCCCTCACTTTCAAATAAATATTTTAAAAATATTATGTGTGGTGGCGCACATCTTTAATCCCAGCACTCAAGGCACAGGTAGGAGGATCACTGTGAGTTTGAGGCCAGCCAGGAACTACAGAGTGAGTTCCAAGTTAGCCTGAGCTAGAGTGAGACCCTTTCTTGAAAAAAACAAACAAAAATTTATTCACTTCAGAGGAAATATTTATTCCTTGTTCAGTAAACTGAGTACATCCAGCACAAATATACTTCTTTGAAGAATATTATCAAATATTCCAACAAATATGCTCCTCTCTTGACAAATATTACTTTATTTCATTTCAACACAGTGTGTTTCTCTCTCTAAACTGCATGCTTGGTTATACCCGTTTCCCTGAGGCCAGTCTTAGTCACTTACATAATTTTCAATACTTTAGGCCATGTTTATTATTGAGACAGGATCTTACTCTGAAGCTCAGGTTGTCCTTAATTCACTAGGTAGACCACGATAGCCTTGGACTCAGGGTCACCTGAATGCCTAAGCCTCTTGAGTGCTGGGATTATAGGTGTGAGCCACCATGCCCAGCCATATTTAAATTTTAATAAATGTTTAAAAAATGAATAGAACCTCAGTATTTCTTTTTTTGTTGTTGTTGAGGTAGGGTCTTGCTCTAGCCCAGGTTGATCTGGAATTAATTATGTAGTCTCAAGGTGGCTTTGTACTCACGATGATTCTAACAACCTCTGTCTCCTGAGTGTTGGGATTAAAGGTGTGCGCCACCACACCTGGCTATTTATTACGTTTTAAAGTTTTATTTATTTATTTGCAAGCAGAAACAAAGAGAGAGAGA
>PVHP010053789.1:0-10656 GCA_004024765.1 Zapus hudsonius | reverse complement strand
GTGTGTGTGTGTGTGTGTGTGTGTGTGTGTGTGTGTGTGTGTGTTTACTGGATAATGGAGGTATTTAAAGAATTTTGCTTATATTTGCTAGCATGCTCAAATATGTGCCATTGTGTGCCGGCCTTGCTTATTCTCCCAGTGTGCACAGGGAGACTCAGTTTTTCATTGCCTCACGTTGTCTTAGCACACCCACACTTCTAACTTAGCAGCGTTAGAAGGTTTTCTGTTGTCCCACATCCCCGCTGAAACTTGATAGTGTAAGGTTCCATCTAGTGAATGAAAAGCAGTAGTCCAACATAATATAATCTTCTTTTGCATTTCCCTGATTAATAACTGAATTAGACATTTTAATGCTTTTTGATCATTTTATTTTCCCAAATGCATATTTATATCTTTTCCTTGTTTTTCTACTGTATCACTTGTCTTTTATATTGACAATTAAATTTTCTATACATATTCTGTGTATGTAGCCTTCAATGTGTGACCTGCCCTTCCCTGTCCTTGTATCCCTTGATGATAAAAGTTCTTAATATAATTATATTTATCTATTAATTCCCTTATTTTTAAAAATGAGCCTTTTAAAACTTTTTTTTAGTTCAAAAAGTATAGGGACATTTTCTGAAAGCTTTAAAATATTGCTTTTCTTATTCAGAACATATCAAATTGTTTTCTGTGAAAAAGGTGGAAATGGTGTTACACAGATCTCATTTTTGGCTATAAGTCTCGCTCCTCTTCCCAAAGCCTGTTCTTGGAGAAGCATCTCTTCCCGGAGATTTTTGCTGCCAGCTCTGTCATGAACCAGATCTCTGGCCTCTGTATTTACTGTGTTATTACCAACCCTGTGATAATACCGTCAGGATGACTGGAGCCTTAAATAGCTCTTATAGGACAGATCCGTACAACCTATTCATGTGTACAGCACTCTTTGCTGGATTCCTTTTTATTATGTATAGACAATTATCACATCTGTGGAAATGATGTTTTGTTTTCTCCTTCCAGTCATAACATTGAGATAATTTCCCTCATGTCCCTGTGTAAGGACCTCTAATGCAACCCAGAGAGAAGCACATAATGGACATGCATCTCTTGTTCCCGACTTTAAGGTGATTGCTTCTAACTGTTAAATATGTGTTTGGTCCAGGTTTTGGAACAGCTTTCTATTGAACTCTGGAAATGTCATTCTTTTCCTAGCTTATTAACAATATTTATTATGAGTAAATCAATGTGATGGAGTAGAAAAGCCTGGAAATTATCTCTTCTGAAAGGCAATTATCTACCCTCTTAAAAGTAAAAAGAAAAAAAAATTATCATGATTTGTTTCATTAAAGTAATATATTACCATGGAAAAATACTTTTCAAGTTCTCTGGATCTAAAATTAGAAATAAAAGCCCCTCTTCTCTTCTTCACATGTAACCACTTATAGCATGACTTCTCTTATGGTTACAATTATGAATTTAATTATGTACTTCTATTTCTAGTTCTTAATTTATTGACTTTTCTTATTATTATTGACTCCCTGCAATGAAATGTGAAGAATTTAACAGCTCCTCCTCACCTCTCCATTTTATGTCTGCTTGCTGATTGAGGTGCATGAGTGTGTTTATAATGTCAACGTATATAATTTTAAAAGAACTAAATAGTTTAGGCTTTGTTTAAAGGATGATCTTAAATTTTAAATACTATATTGAAATCTATACTTACAGTGTCAGAATTACATAAGATTATATTCATTGTAGAACCAAGAGGAGATTTTGAAATTCATAGTGAAAATAATATAATCATATACCTTTAAATCATGAAATTATACATCACCAGTCATTAAATTGTTAGAATAATTTTCCAAATGACTCAATCAACTGAGGCCTCTTTAAAAGATTAAATTCCACATCACCTAACTGCTTTATCATTTTTAATATCTTACTTTATTCAATCCTCCCCAAGAAAGTTTTCTGTCTCCTCTTCCACTTCTTCCATTTTTTTTTTGACTTGGGCAAATTAGAAGTGAAATTCTTGAGATGTTTCTGATGATTTCCTATGTCTTTCCTCTCACCCTTCATTTGTATGTAGAATGGGTGGATAGTTTCATAGTAGAATTTATTTGTTCTTGTTTATTTCTAGCCTTATTGCATTGTGGTCAGATGAAACGCAGGGAGTTATGTTAACTTTTCTAAATTTGTGGAGATTTTCTCTGCATCATGATATATGATCTATTTTAGATAATGTTCCTTTCGGTGCTGAGAAGGAATGTGTAACCTGTAGAGTTTGGATGGAATGTACTGTAGCTGTCTATTAAGCCCATTTGATCTTTGTTTCTATATTGAACTTCTGTTTAGATGGTCTATCAATTTGATAATAGTGGGGTATTAAAGTCACTCACTATTATTTTGTTGAGATGTATTTCTGATTCAATGTCCAGGAGATTTTGCTGCATAACAGTTGGCACTCCTATGTTTGGTTCATGTATGATTATGACTGGAGCACCCTCTTGTTTAATTGTTCCCTTGATGAGTCTAGAGTGGCCTTCCTCATTTCTTTTGATTACTTCTGGCTTAAAGTCTATTTTGTCAGATATTAATATAGCCATGTCTCCTCATTTTCTATTTCTATTTCCTTAAAGATATCTTTTCTATTCTTTCCCCCCAAGGTGGTGCCTGTCTTTATTGTAATATAGGTTTGTTCTTCTCTTCAATGTGAAATACTCTCTAAAGAGCTGGCTTGATGATCATATATTAATATACCCAATTTTTATCATCAAACAGTTTTCTTTCACTTTCTATTATGCAAGATCATTTTGTAGGGTCTACTAACTTGGATTGGCAGCTGTAGTCTCTCAAAATTTGAAGCGCTCCATTCTGAGCCCTTCTGGATTTTAGAGTTTCTATCAAAAATTCAGAAGTAATTCTGATAGACTTGCCTTTGTATGTGAAAAGCTTTTTTTCTCTTTCAGCTTTTAGTACTCTCAATTTTCTGTGTTTGGTGTCTTAACTATCATGAGAAGTATGGAGTTTCTTCTCTGGCCCTGTCTATTTGATGTTCTGCATGCTTCCTGTACCTGGACAGACCTCTCTTTTGTAAGATTCAGAAATTTTTCTTCTATAATTGTATTGAACCAATTTTGTATGCCCTTAGCATGGAATTGTTTCCCTTTTTGTATGCCCATGATTTGTATGTTTGATCTTTTCAAAGGGCTCCACATTTTCCTTCAATGAGTTGTTTCATTTTTCCCATAAGGTGTTTCTTTAGTATCTCCATCTCTTTATTGACTTCCTTGAACATTTTATTGTATAAACATAGTGTGTATTGGTCTTGGTCCCATTGCTTATATTCTTATGTCCCCTCACTCCCACCCCGATTCCATTGAGCCTTCCTATCAAGTGTAACTTTGAATATCAGTGGAATCAACTCCATAATAAAAAGACATGGGTTCCATCCCAGCCCCTTACTTCCTCCTTTCCTTCGTCTTTATTTTGGTTTGGATTTTTCTTGTTTTTCCAATGACTTCAGATGGATCATTAGGTTATTTATTTGACATCTCTCTACTTGTATAATATAGATATTCAGAGCTATAAACATCCATCTTAGGACTGCCTTCATTGCGCCCCATAAAATTATTGGTATATTTTCATTCTCATTCATTTCTAGGAAATTTTTTATTTCCTTTTTGATTTCTTCAGTGACCCATTCATTGTTTAATAGTATGTTGTTCAATCTCCAGGAGTTCATGTCTTTTTTTTGTTGTCCTTTACCTGTAACTACAATATACATTTAATAACATGCATGTACACACTCACACACACACACACACACACACACACACACACACACACGCACACAAGAATTGGGAGAGTATGCCTCACACACAGCCTTGGTAAACCATGATCCATTCTGCTGTCACTCTTGGATAGAGAATCTGCTTTCTACAGATAGCACAAATACTAGGGAGACCCAAGGCAGACCAGTGAGACAAGAAAGCTGACTGCCTAGCATGAGACACTCATCTCGATCACACCTGCCAGGACCCTGTAAACATATTATAGGGGAGGTGGTAGATTGAATGTGAGTACTTCTCTCACTGCTAGCCAAGACCCTCCTCCAGAGAAAGCACTAGACACTGAGAAGACTCAAAACTCATCAATGCAGAAAATGAGAAGCTGCTGAGGGCTCAACACTAAGGAGACTTATGTCCCCAAGGTTCAAGGAACATTGCTGAAGTGGGGGGGAGCAAAGAATATAAAAGCTATGTGTTGGGAAGGTGTACTGTGAAGCATTGCCCCCTCCCATAGAGGCTGATTGGTACAGTTATGACCCCGTACTGATAGCAGTAATCCCTGAGGAGGGTCCCCAGTGGAATGGGGAAGACAAGGAGAGGGGATATAACACTATAACCCAATGGGAATATGACCAATTTCAATATGTTCCTTTATCAACGTTCTCAATAAAAATGATTTCTTCTCTGCCCATTGAATGTATAGCTATATTATCCTTCTGCCATAGTATCTCCCACTCCAGATGAGAAGGCTCTTATTAATCTTCTCTTGTTTGGCTAGCTACCTAGTTTTTATTTCTTTCTGGAAATTTCTAAGATATTGTTTTGACTAAGGAGCAGGGTTTCATAGGCAATTATATTGTTGATTATCCCAGAGGTTTTTATTTAATGTTTGTAATTTCACATATCCACAGGGTCTATGAATGCCCTCTGTTCAGGCAGCATTTTTCCCCTTTAAATCAGGGAGGCTTTCTTGGATGAGGAAATCTTCATCTCTGTGACTGGTTGCTTGTGTCCCATGGCTGTTTTCTGCATTATTTTATTCCATCCTTTGACAGCCAAGAAAAAAACATATGATCATCAATGAATCTATGACCTAGAATTAATATCAGATAATCACCATCCTGAAGTTGAAAGCTCCTTTGTGCTCAGTGCTCTGCCCAGTCTTACCTTTCTCTTCTCCAGAGGCAATCGCTCATAGAAGTTCCGTATAACCCTTGCATATATGTTCATCTTTAATTTCATATGTTCACATAAATAATATATATTATTGTTTTGTGCTTTTCCACTTACATAAATGTTATATTGTGAATTGAAAACACGCACAATTTCAAATAACTTATTGTTTTTACATGTTTCAATCTCATGTTTTTGAAATCGATCTAGGTACATTCATACACACACACACACACACACACACACACACACACACACACACCACCACCACACACAAAAAAACTTTCATTTTCTGTAATTTCTTTGTGACCTTGGGAAGAAAGATAATTAAGTTGCATTTTCAGTTTTCTCTTTGAACTCTAAAACCTAATAAACTAAAAACTACAAACCAATAAAACATGAAACAAATGAGTATATTATTATGCTACATACATAATACCAATATGATTCGAGGTTACATTGCTGACTATTAAGACCTATAAATATTTAGAGGTTCGCTAACAAATCATTGAGGAAGATTATAGAGATGCTCTAACTACTGATAGAATTAGGACACAGATCCCAAGCATTGGCTTCTGCGTTGCCTTGGGAATGTGAGGTGGTGTTCAAAGCCTGGTTGGCCTCCTGTAGGCTACTTCTGCACAATCCAGCTGGATCTCTATTCTCTGTTCTTCAGTTTGTCCTTGCCACCCTGGGAATAAAATTCACAAAGGATTATTCACTGGCTCAGTGGCCTTATTCAAGGCTTCTTCTTTTTGGCAGAATAAGGTATACTTATTTGAAGTCCAACCTGGTCTTTAACCACTCAAGTCACTGACTCTAAATAATTAGCAGGTGCTAAATTTACTCTGTAGTGATTGGTCTCAGGAGGCTCTGCTCACAGCTCCCTCTGTTCCCTCTGTCTTTCTTTTTCATTCGTTCATCTCCTAACTCCTTGTCTTTTAGGCTGTCTTCTCTCCATTTCTGTCCTTTGAAGTTCAGGGACAAGATACAATGAAACAGAGACCGGAACCAACTTTCTCTTCCAATGGCATCTTTATTAAAGAGATAGATGACTTAGCTTTTCCTGAGGAAAAAAGGTGGTTCTGTGCACAACGTGACATAGCATGATACTCACTTGGGTTCTTTGCCGATGAGGTTCGAGTCGGGGAAGAGTGTGAGAAACCAGCTAAGGGGGGGGGGAAGCCTACTAAAAATATGTTAAGACAGTTTTACAAAAATTATTGTAGAATTACACACACACACCAACATGCATGAGCTGAAATGATCCAACAAGTCAAGGGAAGACCCATGCTGCTTTGATCCAAATCTGCCTCCCCCATGAAAACTCCATGCCTTAGAATAGATCCTGCTTTCGCTTCACTTTCTTCATATGCACATTGCTGTTAACACCTTCATTAGACTGTAGCTGATGAGTTAATATTTTAATGTGTTTCGAGTAGTGATGGAGATCTTCATAGCACTGTGTAAAGTTTCCAAACTAGATAAAATGTATAATAAGTAAATGAGACATATTCAGAAGAACCAAAAGAAGGATGTGAGGTATATTATAACAATAATGAGCATTTTAAACTTAATTATACTCAAGTAACCTTGAAATTATAAAAAAGCAGATTATCCAAAAATAATATGGTATAAAGGAAAATATAGTATAAATGAAAAGTACACAGTGACTTACAATTCTACCGACAGAATCAGATTCATTTATTGTTTAAGTGACAAACGGTACATCATCTTCTTAACCAAATATTTCCTCATTATGGCCATAGTTTCTCCGGGCTTCCTCACAGGCCCCCATGCCTCCATGAACCATTTCAGAGCCTGTTTAAGGAGGATCAGAACAACACTAATTTTAGCTCCTATTGTTTTATTTCCAAAGAAGCTTTAAAAAGTGTTAAGTTGGACTGTTTTCAAAGACCAAGTCTATAAGAAGAAACTAGACTGATTTGAAAGGGATTGGCCTTATTAACTGGCGAACTCAGCATGGCCTGATGGAAAAGTAAAGAAGGAACAAGTGATGATTATATCTTACACTTTCATTGGAGGTTCCCCAAAGCACCTCAACCGAGTCTCATTATCATCCATTCCTTTACACAGATGAAGTCCCTGAGAGAGTGGGTTAAGTGTGCTTCTCAAGGTCACACTCTAACTTGCTAGCGTAGCAACAAAAATCCAATGAGTGTCTGCTGCCCACTCACCCTTTCAGCATGCACTGGGTGTCTCATGCAGAAAGTAGATGGGTAGGAAATCTCAGAAGTATTTCCAAGCCCACCATCTTGCTCTGTGGTCCCCTCTTATGGATCACATCTAGACAAGCTACCCTTCTTCGTTCATCTGTCCTCACAGATTCCTTGCTACCTAGACAGGTCACAATGACATATTGATTCCAGGTATGCCCTTTATGCTACTGGGTCTCTCTCTCATATTTCAGCTGCCATGGAAAAATTTAAGTACTTGCATGTACTTTTGGCTTTTGCTAGGTTTTCGTTTTATTGATTCCCCCCCCCCACCATGCCTTTCCTGTTTGTGGTTGGTTTCAGAAGGCTTTGAGAACTTCAGTACTTAAAAAGAACTTTTGTCTTCCTAATTTTGTTGAATTTAAGCTATTGGTGATGACCTCTTTCCCAGGTAACGAGAAGGATTGGAGAAGGGACTGCGCAATCCAACATGGTAGCCTGGGGAGGTTGTTGAAATTGAAACTGAAAATAGCCAAAATTAAACATTCACCTCTCCATTGCACCAGCCCTATTTCAAGGACTCAGTGGTCCACAAATAGTCTACATTATCTCTGAGGTCTCACAGTCCTCCTCTATAGAGTGGACAAAATGGGTTCATGAATGTTAGAACCTTCTAATGTTAAATTTCTGTCATTTTTCTAGATTTTTCTGGGGATTGAAATATTGCCTTGGGTTCCAGTCCTTGAGAGATTCAGTGAGCAGAAACAGTGTTTCTCACCATCTAGCCCAAGGTTCCTCTTATGTTCATCCAGTATGTAGGATAAAGAATATGGTAATGTATCCAACAAAAGCTTTGGTTCTAAATATAGACTCCAAGTTTTAAAGAGCTTTTTTTTCCCTTTATAAGTGTTGGCAGGTGTTTTACTATCAAACAGGTTTCAGAAAGTGA
The DNA here is from genome assembly GCA_004024765.1 of Zapus hudsonius. NCBI lineage: Eukaryota > Metazoa > Chordata > Mammalia > Rodentia > Dipodidae > Zapus > Zapus hudsonius. Next base: position 2,587 of record PVHP010053789.1, on the reverse strand, counting down.
TGAGGACATGTTCTATTTTAAGATAAAAGCCTTACCTGATCTGTAGGAATGACACTGTAATAAATGCTATCGAAGTTAAGGAAATTATGGTAGCAGCTGAATTTGATGTAATCATAGGAAGCAAATTTTTCCCAAATTTTCATGTATTAATTTTGAACCTAAACTGGCAGGAAACCTTTTGTCAGTCAGTCAGAACCACTGATTGTTCTTTGTTCTAGCTTTTTCTATAGCCTTGAGGTTATAGGAAACAAAAAGTGAAACAGAGATTAAATTTAAGAGAGGGTTCCTCTCCCAGGGCTTGCATAGAAGGGAAGCAATTAATTATCCTGGGAGAAATATTTAGAAGCTTTAGCGCAGAAATACAAACAAATGACTAAAAAGAAACCATTTAAAGTAAAATTTCTGTTTCTACTCCTTGAGAAGTAAATGTGACAGTATGGTGTTAATCATCTTAAAAAGGGAACATTTAAAACCCTGAATACGGTAAATTTCCAAAGCACTGATTATATGTGCTAATTGTCTTTTACTTGTAATTTCAATCCCTTAACTAGGATGAGTCTTAGCATATGTCTATTTCTCCTCCACTTTCTTCAGGCAGCAATTCCCTTAGGGAAAGTTGCCTGACAAAATCATTAAGTAGAAGTTTTACGAGCCTAGGTGGGATAACATTTGGAGATGACTGATTACATGATTGCAGCTAATTGTTTGTGGGACTTGGAAAGTCTCTCACATCTTTAAGGGGAATCCTTTCACTTGTAATCCATCAAAAGAATTGCAGTTTCCTCCAAGGATCATCTTCCTTTGGGATGTCATGGAGAAATATTTCCGAGGCAACCTTGTACCGGCTTTACTCTTTCTTATTTTTTTTTTGATGAAAATCATCCCCCCTTTGATACCAAAATATAATTTATAGCTACCAAGCTGTTCCTAGCAAGGATGTTTAACCTTCAACAAGATTATTTGAGACCTCTTCCGGCGGCATGCAAAAAATTATATACTAACTTTGTCCCATTAGAAGCCTGCTGATCTGAAAGCATTGGTTCACTTAACAAATAGGCATAGCTCACTCCAAGGGTAGCTTGCTTTTGAAGAGTGGTAATCTATAAGTAAACTGCCTGAAGTATGATCAGTGTCAATGTAGTAGTTTATGCAGGGTATAATTATGACAGTATATATTTTGACAACTATTAATCAAAGGCTTTGAGATACTTTACAAAGTTTTAAAAGATATTTTTATTTATTTATTAGCAAGCAGAGGGAAGGGGAGGGAGAGAGAGAATGGACATACCTGGACTTCTTGCCACTGCAAATGAACTCCAGATACATGTGCCACTTTGTGCATCTGGCATTACTTGGACAGTGCAGAATTGAACCTAGGCAGGTATAGTTTGCAAACAAGTGCCTTTAACTGCTGATCAATCTCCCCAGTCCACAGTGTTGCTTAATAAATAATCATCAGCAGTGAGACTTCATCTATAGTCCCTGGAATCTTTTTTAATGCTTCATATTAAAATCACTGGCGTTTTGTTTTATATCTACAACAAGGCAGTACTATTTTCATAGCAGCTAGCCAGAAACCAGTCTCAGTAATTCGTTGAACAGATTTTAATGAATCTTTCATTTTGTATGTCACCACAACTACATTAGTTGCTGCAGGATTATTACTCATACAAATGCACATAAACACAGATATATGAACATACATGACATCCTTCAGATTTAAGCAAATAAAGATCATCTATGTCTCATCTATGTCTACTTAGGGGAAGCCTCATTTACTTTCTTGGCATTATCATCATTTGGAAAAAATGTGATAATAATAAAATAAAGCTTTGGTGTAAAAGGTGAGAGTTGCCAAAACATAAAGAAAGATTGCTTAGGACTTGTTCCACATCTTGTACAGAGCTGCCATGATGATCTGATTCAACTCTTCAGTTATAACCCTGAAATAAAGCTGGGTGCTATAGATGCTGAGACAAATATGACATAGATTTATTTTATTTATTCTCTTGTGCTATTTATGAGCACATGTGTACCCTGGTACACAGGTGGAGGTCAGAGGATAGCTTTTGGGCTTGTCCTCACTTTCCACCTCATTTGAGGCAGGGTTTCTTGCTATTCACCATTCCTTTGATGGGCTTCTGGGAAATTCTCTGTCTTTTCCCCTCTTATTGCCATAGGTTCAGTGGGATTATAGAAGTCCACTCCAGCTTCTGGCTTCTTATGTGGGGACTGGGGATTTGAACTCAGGTACTCAGCTTTGCATTGTCCATGGAGCTATCTCCCTAGCCCCTGGATTTTATTTTTGGGGGGGCCCATTGATGATCTGGGTGTTGGTGGTAAAATTACACCAGAAGCTGAAGAATACACATGAACTCACAACAGCCAGCCAGAGTGTTATATAGCCCAAATCTTAGTCAACCAAGAAGTCAGTAGCAACATTGGTAGCAAGTTGTGCCCTGTGCTGAATGTGAAAAAGAAAATATGAAAAGAACATTACCTACCAGATAGCTATCAACCAGGACTGCTTAAAACCTTGAGTCCATGGAAAGAGCTAAAATTAAAGTCAGGTCGCTTCCTTCTTTTT
>PVHP010053788.1:0-10637 GCA_004024765.1 Zapus hudsonius | reverse complement strand
TACCTTGAAATGAGAAATTGAGGCAGATGGCTTCTAATTCTTCCTTCTAATCCAACCCACACATTAAATATGCAATGAAGTATATTCCCACTATTGATTTATTATAGATTGATTTGTGTTCCCAAAAATCTATACACTGTAGTCTTAACCTCCAATAGCTCAGTATGTGGTATTATTATTATTACTTGGAAAATTATTTTGTTTACAGAGAAATAAGGTTTGAAATGGTTATTAGTATAGGTTCTAATCCAATATGATGGCTGCCCTTATTTAAAATGGAAACATAGTCACAGAGTGATGCATAAATGGAAAGCAATATACAGAGACAGAGGAAAAATACATGATGTCCAAGCCCAGGAGCTTGCCTTAATCTGGCACAGATCTTTCCCTCATGCATATCAGAAGGAGACAACACTAGTCAACATATTGATTTCTTATCCATATCTTCCACAGATATGGGACATTAGAGTTCTACTATTTAAACCACAAATTTGTGATTCTTCGTGATAGCAGCATTAGCAAATGAATGGAGTTGACAGCAGACTTCTATGGTGGGCAAGACTTGGATAGTCTAGGGTGTCCTAGATTTGAATAAACATGCTAAAGATACATGCTAAGTGGAAATAAGTAAAGATGCTGTCTAATGTACCTGAAGCCATTGTTCTATATCAAAGAGTTTGGAGTTATTAAATTACTAAACATTAATTCAATTGTTGGATGGATAGTTTGTTATTTTTCTTCTATTCAGGTGTTTATCAATTTGGTAAACACAGTCTGAGCATTCAGATTTAAATCTTGTCCCTACAGAAGAACTTGGAGTTTTAACCTTTCTGAGTTGCAACAATTCCTCTATCATACAAATAAAAGCTATGCTGTCCCTGGCCTAGTTTCCTGGCATAGAATGCAACTTTCCAAAATAGGTATTGTTGCATCAAAAACATTACACAGTGTATACATGCATATAGTATAAACCTTAAGAAGTCATGTGTCTATATTAATACCATCACTTGCCTACATGATCTCCTGTAGCCAACCCAATCCTTTCAAAGAAATTCCATAGTTATTCATAGTATCCCCACAATAGAGGGTCAAATAATTCAAATAAAACAACATTGTTAATAATTCATAGAAGTAGGCCAAGAACCCAGGTCTACCCAGCCTCTCAGGTCACATATTAACCTCAACTGGGATGTCCTTCTCATTGCTTTCATATCAAAGAAAAGGGGTGGGGGTGATTCTTCAACCACTCTTAGTACTGTAAGAAGCCCAGGTTATGGGAGTTGTGAAGCTTATCTGAGCACACTAGCTTTTTGAAATTGCCTTGCCAAGATCTACTTGTTCCATACTAAGTTCAAATAAAAGTGAAATGCTATTTAAGCTTTGGGGAAAAATAACAATTAGTTTTAGGAAAACATGGGAATTGTTTCTTGTGACATTTAGCAAGCAACCAGTCCAGGAACTTGCTGAGCTGAAAAAGTGGGGGTGGGGTGGGGTGCATTAGAGGCCAGGACAGAATGGTTTTCTCCAACCACCCCCGAAGTGCAAGGACACAGCTGGTGTGTCAGCCTGCATCCGGGCAATATGCTTGCATTGACCTCGGGTTTGAGTCCATATGGCATTGCCTTCCTGAGTAGAAAAGAGAAGCTGTTTTGATTTTTGAAAATTAGGTTCATATATACATACTATTGACAGAGGCTTATAGGAGGAAGAACCATTTGTTAACTTGTAACTTAGCAAGATGCCCTAGGAGCAGGGAGAGGGCTGCAAGGAGCCAGGAAAGCGCCTGAGTGATGTTTGCTCAATACTAATCCCTCAAATCCACTGCCTGAAACCAGACAAAGGGCAAATTACATGGCTGTTGAGGAGTTTATTTTTCCAGATGGCCGACCTGAAGCTATAGTTCACTGGCAAATTAAATCTCCTAATACAGAAAAATCTAGCCCAATCATGTATTTAATAAAAAGCCCAAAGTGTGCTTCTCAAACAAATTATTTGGAAATGTGAAAGATGCTGGAGAGAGCTGTGAAAAGGAGCCTTTGCTGCATATTGGATTTCATCTCTCGTGTTTGGTCAGTTGGTAAGAAAACAAAGCTGTGGAAACTCCTTTCCAAGATGTCTGCTTATATTGATCTAATGCTTCAAGGACAGCTCCTGCCTGACTACCTCAATAAGGTCAAAGTGGTTTTATTTGTGTCTCTACAACGAGCTAATTTTTAAAAACTAATTCCTTTCTACCAAAGAAAAGCATGGAGATATATGAAAGGTAGATGTGAGCAAATAATGTAGGTCACAGAGAGACATTTAGTAAATGTTTGAAACATACATAAATGAAAAAACAAGAGCATAGGATGTAAGCACAAGATCACTGAAATAAGACTGAAAGGTGTTGAAATCTGGCTCTTCCATCACTAGTGGAAAAATAACAATATTCTAAGCCTGTTTTCTCATCTATGAAATCAAAATTCCAATGTCATAGAATTGCAGTGAGGTTAAATGACAAATGTATGCAAATGTCTTGGCCTTGTTCCTGACACACACCAAACATTTTGTGAATTCACAGTGGTCACTGTTACTATCAATACTGTCATCATGAAGACAAGCACACTCCATTCCTGACCATTCCCTTCCCCCTCTACCTTCTGCTGCCCAGGTATGTCTAAACCTACAGTGCAGTAGAATGGACTGATCTTTATTAGCAAATGCAGTAAGTCCCCTGGGGAGCAGAGGAGTGACTACCTTGCATGACTTTGGCAGAAAAGGCAAGCTATTACGGATAGTGCTCAAAATAGCAAATGGTACTGAGGAAGCCTCTTTGCTATTTCTCACCTAGTCACATCCTACTTTTCTGGCCATTTTGCAGGTGGTGTTATTAGTTCAGCTTCACTGATAGAAACATAGACTATAAATCACATTCCAAAGGTGTTGGATTTTAACACTAAAAACTATCTCCATCTGAGCTTTGGCAACATGGCAAACAGGAATAACGGGGCCATACTGTGATGGTTAGGTTTTGTTGTCAACTTGATATTTTTAATTATCTTGGGTAGGTCTCTGAGGATGTTTACAGGAAGGCAGCCTCTCAGCAAGGGGCAGAATGTAAAGAAGCTCAAAGAAACTGGAAGTAAACATCCTTTCCTGTGTGGGCAGTGTAGGAAGGAAATTCCAGAGACTCTGGAAGCCATTAAGTCTGGGGAAGGATTGTAAGACCCCACCCTAAGGATATATAAAGGGGAAGAAATTCTCTCCTTGGCCCTTCTGCCTGTTTGCTGTTCTATGTATATGGTGTTGGTGATGGGTTTCTCTCTCTGCTTGGACCTGTGGAGCAGCCTCTTTTGCATTCTGGAACTTCCCCTGTATCTATAGCTACAAATAAATACTTTCCTCCCCCAAATTGTGCCTGGTTTGAAGATTCATCCCAGCTGCCCATGGCTGATTACGACATATACCAAGCATGGAACATTTCTCTCTTCTCGCACAGGGTAAAGATACAGCTAATGCTTCTCAATTTTCTATACTCAAATGTGGGCTTCGAGTAGTCTTAATTAATATATACATATTATACATATGTGTATATGCATATATAATACAGTATGTCATAAATATGATAGAACATCTGAGTGGAATACCTAGGCAAGTTTTAATACCTAGGCAGGTTTTTGTATTAAATTTTGCCAGTTGCATTTCCATTCTAGTCATTGACTTCAGGCCCTGAGGAGCGAATGAATAATAGAATGTTTAAGAAAGCTTGCTATTTCATAAGTGGAATTCCTCAATCATTAAACAAATTATGATGGTGTAGACAGAGGTCACTATGTGTCAACTGTCCCCCATCTCCCACTCACTAATACAATTTTACCAAACACTTTACACATACTGGCTTATTTCAGTCTCATTGACAGATTAAGAAGCTCGAAGCCAGTAGTACCAGTATGAGTGGAAGTATAATTCAAACCCAGGTCTATGAAACTCTCAAACTTGGACCTCTAAACAGTTTACCCTCATATATATATATATATAATATATATATGAATGATATATTTCTGTCATATATATATATGAATGATATATTTCTGTCATATATATGATGTTTTCTATCATATTAATGATATACTGTATTATATGTATATATGAATATTATATATGTATATATGAATATTATATATATATATATATTAACTAAGATCACTCCAAGCCCACATTTGAGAGTGGAGAACTGAAAAGCATTAGTTGCATATTCCATTCAATTTAAATATGGTATAAAGCCTCTTTTTTATAGTGGGCCATATGTTTGTCCTACATTATATAATTTGAGAGACATACATATGCACAATAGATTATTCAGATAAATATTATAAAGCTATAAACTAATTTTCCAGAAGAATGTTTACAGGATAATCAGAATGTCTTTTAAAAGAAAGAATGTGGTGCGATGTGATTTTTCTATTATATCAACAATAAAGAGAGAAATTGTCCTATACAAAAAAATTAGTAGAAAAGAAGAGGTCAAAAATTAGGGTGTTAAAATTATTTTTTCACCCATTAATATGGCATCAAAGTCAAACTTTATTTGAGCAGGATAATAATAACAGTCCTGACTTCTATCACTTGGGAAATGGAGAAAGATGGATCATTAGTTCATTGGGGTGGGTGAGGGACATAGGAAGTCCAAGTCCATCCTGGTACTGAGACCCTATCTAAAATAAAATAAGTATTTTTTATAATGATGAAGGAGATATAAAACATTTTCTAATGATTAGAATTCTTCCTATAGCTATGATATAAAAGGACCATTCAACCCTGTTACTCAGTAATTCTTTAGAAATACACGCTAATTTCAAGTCATGTTAAATTGGTAGATTACCTTAAAGGATAAATAGGATAAATATTCTAACAAAGAATACATGAAAATTCTCTTTAATCAGAAGACAAAATGCATTATATGTTTAGAAGAAATCAAATACCTTGTATTATCAGAGAATCATTTCTGCTTTGAAATGGATCTCTTAAGATGAATAGTAGATTCTGCATCCCTGTCCTTCCATCTACACTATCCACTTCTACCAACATTAATGAAACACAAGCACATATTTTAATAGTATTCTTTGCATGAGGCTCTCGACCCTCTGTAGTCCTATTGTGATAAACATCATCTAATTGGTGAAAGCAGTAATAGATATACAATAGTTTTCAACTTTTGAATAATCAATGAAAATAAGAGGTGAAATGCTCCCTAAATGTTTCTATTGGCAGCAATATTCATACCTTTACAAGGCAAACATTTGTCTTTCTCGATCTACATTGTACATTTCTTTTTTCCTCTATCTATTCTTCCATCCTAACCTCACCTGTAACAATGGCTCTCTTTTAACCTACTTTACCCAAAATGCTTTTAAATACTACCCTAAAGTTACCATGGGCACTCTCTGAGTTTCTAGTATATTTAAAGTCCAACCTTGCACAGAAACAGTGTGTTTATAAAAGTCTCCATTAAGCTGGGCATGGTGGTGCATGCCTTGAATCCCAGCACTCGGGAGGCAGAGGTAGGAGGATCGCCGTGAGTTCCAGGCCAGCCTGAGACTATGTAGTGAATTCCAGGTCAGCCTGGGCTAGAGTGAGACCCTACCTCGAAAAACCAAAAAGAAAAAAAAAAGTCTCCACTATGTTTGGTAGAATAATATTTACCTCTCAGTCTATCATTTTATCTCTCAGTACTTGTCCTTTTAAAGAACAATCAGTAATGGACATTCATGTGAATGATGGGGCCAGGATTGGACACAATAGAGAATAAGCAAAGTTTCATATTCATTAAAACAATCACAGTGTTTTAGAAAGGCTATTCCAGGAGCAGGGTGGATGGAGTTCAACAGAAGAGACAGGAAGTTGTCCTTGCACTGAGGTTAAGACATTGAACTAAGTGAGAGTTGGGTGGGGGCAAGAAGGACAAGAATTGATATGACAAATATTTTAAGTTAAACTTGAAAGGCTGTATGACAGAAAGAGAGCCATGGTTTGAGGATTGAAATTAATCAAAGGTAATTCCTAGTTTTCTAGTGTTTTAAGGCTTTTAAAGATATTTTCTCATTTATTTGCAAGCAGAGAGAGAGAGAGAGAGATGAATGGGCACACTAGGGCCTCTAGCCACTGCAAACGCACTCCAAATCTCCATATACATGTACCACTTTGTGTATCTGGTTTTAGGTGGATACTGGGGAATCAAACCTGGGTCATTATGCTTTGCAGTCAAGCACCTTAACCACTGAGAAATCTCTCCAGCCCCTAGAAGGCTTTATGATGGGCATCACCTCTCCATTCACCTAAGGAACAATGGTAGCTTCCCATTAGGATCTATACCCCTTATGCCACAGTCTTTTGACTTGGTTCTCAGTACCTGGCATGTGTTCTTCACACCGAGTGGGAATCTTATCTAGTCAGAAAGCAATTGAATTTTTTATCTCCCAGAAGCTGACATAGTACTTTCCCACACTAAAACAGCTAGCCAGCAAGGGGATATCTTCTATCTAACTTCCAGCCTTGTTTTTCAATATCCCATGACTTCAGCCTGTGATATCTTCAGCAGTACTGTCTTACCATCTCATTCTGGTGGGAAGCCAAGCACCACTGCAACCAGCAATAACCCGAGGTTTTATCATACAGTTTTATCTGCCTCAGCACAGTATTTCTGTGCCAAATCTCTCTCCTCTCCCTCTCCCTCTCCCTCTCCTTCTCTCTCTCTCTCCATTCTATTTTGAAGGAATGTCTCTTAATTAGCTAATTGAAGAAGTAGGTTTCTGTAGTACTTATTGATGCCCTCTTTAGTTTATGTACGGCTCCATGTCCCCTCTCTTTCCTCTCTAGACCTTGCTGGCCCCTCTCCCCATTCTGTCCCTCCTCTTGCCTATCTACTGCCTCCTCTCTTAATCCCTTCCTGTTTCTCCTCTTTTTCTTTACCAGTTCTACTGATGCTTACTACAGCTAATATAAACATCTAACTATTCCAAGTTAGGATCCACATATGAGGGAGAACATACAGCATTTGTCTTTCTGAACATGGGTTATATTGCTTAGTATCTTTTTCTTTGTCAATCCATGTTCCTATTAATTTCATTTTTATTACCACTTAATATAATCTATGATGTATATTACAACATCTTCATTATCTACTCATTAGTTTATGGACATATGGGCTGATACCATTTTCTGGATATTATAAATAGATCAGCAGCAAACATGGCTGAGAGAGTATCTCTACAATAAACTGTGGAGGTTCTAGAGTATATGCCAGGAGTTGTACAGCTGGATCGAATGGTAGCTCTATAGCTCCTGGTACATAGCCTACAATTGATAACATTTTTGAACAGGTAAATTGGGGTGACATACATTGACAATACAAAATAGTTTGAGCAAGCTGGAAATTGCAATGTCAATCACAATAGCACATAATTATAAAGATAGCTTGACATGTTACTCCTGATGCTGATCTAAGTAAGCTGTTACCTCCCTCTTTGATGAGTATTGAACTGACTTTTACAATTTAGATTTAGAGTGTTGATCATAAGCAGTCAATTTAAATATTTACTAGTGAAGGCATTTATGATTATGAATCATTTCTATGCAACCCTCTAGAAAGCATATTGCTAAGAGTAGGATACAACTCTAATAAGAAGGAGCCTTGTCAAGTACATATGCAAATGTGCTCCCTTGTGGAGCCATTGAAAGTTTACCTGTCTCTCCTCATACACACCTGGTATACATCTCTTGAGCCATTTTGTACAGAATTATGTTGGCAATGTTGATCTCATATATAATATTTCTTAACACTCAAAACAAAGTAGAGAAAGACTTTTCTTAATGATTTCAAAATTTTTAGATTTTTTTAAATGGCTGGTAATATGTACTTGCCTACTAATAAAACCACTAATTAACAACATCAGTAAGAGAAAAACTAAATATAACCATGCCAATAGATAAAGCAAACTATACATATATATGCTTCTCTTCCAATAAAGAACTATAAATTTTCTGCAAACGTTGTTTTTGACTTATTATATAAACAATAAAATTGCCCCATTGAAATTAGTTTCATATGACCATCTATAAATCTCAAAAATGTTTTGTCTTAAATACAAAACCTTTTTTCAAAGAAATCAGAAACTTGACTTTATCCATCAAGCAACAATGAAGAAATAAGCATGCAGTTGGAAAAGAAGAAAAGGAGTGATGAAATCCTCTTCAATTCAAACAATAAACATAATCCTAAAAACAAAGCTTAAGCAAATGTCTATGACTCTTATTTCTAAAGATGCATAACACATCCAAATCATCTTGGAGTTAGCAGTCTTCTCTCAAAAAAAACACTCTGGCACCTATATTTAATGCTGTGACTTTAGAGAAATTCCTGGAGTAGGGTAAATAATTCTTTCAACATAGATAGTTCACTCTGAAAGACAAGATTTTGATATAGTTACTCAAATTGAATTTGGTTTCTGAAACAGTTTTATTGTCTCCCAGTGTTAATAATCTCACTATGGTTTTAATTGCATATATCTTCATGGAATTCTTAATCATTGCCAGCCATCCAACACAGGGACTACCTTTTTTTCAAATAACAATATACTCCTATAATTTTACACCAAATTATATACCTAATAGAAAATGAAATTCATATATATACATATACGCCTCCCTGCTTCTTCTCTTTCCAAGCTTCATTCCAGCTTCTTTACCAGTTCTTCTGATGCTCATTACAACTAATAAACAAATCTAACTGTTCCAAGTTAGGAACCACATATGAGAGACAACATACAGGGTTTGTCTTTCTGAGCCTGGGTTATATTAGTATATTTTAGTGTGTGTGTGTGTGTGTGTGTGTGTGTGTGTGTGTGTGTGTGTGTGTGTAGTATTTATATCAGTATCTTTTTGTGAGTTTTATGTTGCTACTCTCATTCTGAAGAAAGTGTTCCGAGTTAGCCAAGGAAGGGTCAACCCCACTAGCTCTAAACAAAATTCTCCCTGGGTTATTTGTGTTAAATTGGCATTGTTGGTAAAAGCTTTCAAGAAGACTATACAATTATGGCTAGATGAACACATTCCTCATACAATTTTGGGATTAATATTAGTCTCCTAACAACCTCGTAACCAAGATTATAATTACCGACTGCCACTTCCCCCATTGTCCAGGTAACTGGCCCTCGATATATGACCAATTTGAAACCTGGGAATCTTGGGAGAAAGCATCAGGTCTGCTGTTGGGAAATTGAATTCGAGGGCAGCCCTGCTCCCTGAGCAGTCATATTCTTCCTTCCCCTTTGTGCTATTCGTTCCTCCCTATTGTGTGGAGCTATCGTTTGTGCACACATTCTGTGTTAGATTTTCTAGCCGAGTGAGCCTGAAAAACCAAAGCTTAAGTACTAAATGTTTCCCTAAGGCCTGAATGGACTTAAAAGGACATAGGTGTGAAAAGAAAAGAGAGGAAAATAGGGGGAGAAAACACTGCTTGTTAAGTTGTTGCAATAATCTCATGCTGAGAATAAAGACCTTCAGAGTTAAGAGAATGAAAAACACTCTTCTAAATAGATTGCTTTCTTTTGTTGCACAGGTGGCAAGGCCTGGAAATATAAGATATGGGGAACAGCAGGGCAGCCTGCTAGCATTTCATTAAGCTTAAGAATAGCAGAATTGTGGCACAGTTCCTTCCCACCTTACTGGAGACACGGGCTTCTTGACAACTTGGACTTCAGGACACTGCTTTGCTGCTTTGTTTTCTAACAGAAAACATTCTGGGGAAAGAGTACATCTCCTAACATTTTGTATAAATTGACTCTTCTTCCTCTTTATTCACCTGTTTTACACAGAAAATAAATTTGTGGTTGTCACTGTTTTAGAATCTGCATCATTTAGCTGCTCTGACTCCATTAATATAAAGTCAGTATCCATATCAACACAATTTTAGAGAATGCTATTTCTAAACATTGGCAATTAAAATTCTTCAAGATTAATGCTTGGTGGTATTTGTTCATGCATCCAAGTACTAATCACTCTTCTCCAACAAGTGAACAATAAAACAAAATAAAAGCCTAATTACTATGGCTGAATATGAAAAATGAAGGGAAATTGGAATGGATTCACAAAGTGTTGGTTACTTTCATTTGTTTCCAGCAAAGTGTAAAAGCCAAAGTGAGTTGGCTGTCACTTATAAGTCTCAGTGCCCTGTGCTGACTTGAAGGGGTCTAGTAGGATCTTTAATCTTATGCACCACTGATTTTAATTTCCTGGTTATTTCCAATAAGATTGAGTGTCTATATTCCAATGACATTTTATTCCCCAAGCAATCATTTCTTACACTGGGAAATCATTCTGAATATAGGCATCCAATTCAAGAGAAGAACAGTAACAATTAATAGTTCGTATTTATTGAAGCTTAGCTATGTTCCAAATCCCTTGTGAAATGATTTTTCATGTAGTATTTTAATACTCACACATATGTGAAGTAGCATTCTTATTTTAAAAGTAGACATGCACAAATGTGTATATGTTTACAATATGCCATGACACATAAACATATACACACATGTGTGTATGCACACAGAAAGGAAGAAAATAAAAGAAGAAAGAAAGAAGGAAGGAAGGAAAGGAAGGAA
>PVHP010053787.1:0-10649 GCA_004024765.1 Zapus hudsonius | reverse complement strand
TGATTAATCCTAACCACAGACGGCACGGTAAAGCGTTCATGATATTCTCCATTCTGAAATCTGTCCGCAGAACTTCCCCCAAGTTCCAATTTTCTTCTGCTCAAAGGACTCAGCCAGGGAGGCAGGGCTTTTCAAATAGGTGGCAGGAGGAAGGAAGTGGTGTATAAGGGGACAGCTCTTAAAGACATCCATGATTCTGTTCATAAATGCTCACAGAACCGGGCCATGACCCAATGCAGGACCAGAGAGCAGGGTTGATTTCTGCTTAGTGTCAAGGGAAAGTTTCATCATGGTGGGGAAAACACGTAACCAGCTCCATCTGCATACACCAGCAGTGGGGTGGGGGCTGGACAAGTAGACCCCAAGGCCCACCTCCAGTGACAGACCTCCTCCGGCAAGGCCCCACCTCCCGAAGGCTCCAGCAGCTGAGAATTAAGTCGAGGAGGCTCACTCATAAACACTTGAGGTTGTGGGGGACATTTTCCTTTTGATCCAGCACACACGGCATATGCAAGGCTCTGAGTTCAATCCCTCACTCCACAAAAATATGAGACATAAAGATGATCATACAGAGCTGGAGACGTGGCTCCGTAGTAAAGTGCTCACCTTGCTAGAGTGAGGACCAGGTTCAATCCCAGTACGGACCTAAAAGTGCTGGGCCGGGTATCATACACTTAGATCCCAGCATGGGGGAGGTGGAAAGAAGAGATTCCTGCGGCTTGCTGGCCAGTAAGCTCCAGGCCAACGAGAGACCCTGTTCAAAAGTGTAAAATCATGAATGACACCCTTGAGAAATTACCCCCAAGGATGTCCCCTGGCCTCCCCAGGAACGTGTGCGTGCACCTGCACACACCCACATCTGCTAAAATGTGAGCACGCACACACATGCACAATAATAACAATATACAAACACAAAATCCAGCCCTCTGCCCTCTCCTCCCATCCAGGAAAGGGCCGAGAGAGACAATTACTGGAGGTGGCGAGGCTGGGCCAGGGGCTTTCATGTCGCTAAGCAGACAGACGTCTGTCAGAGGGTGCTTGTGTGTGGCTTTCAGTGCCAGCATATGGATAACTAAGGTACCAGCCTGACTCTGAATTCATCTTTCAAAGAGGCTCTTTGGAAAGAAGATATAGGTGGCTTTGCTGAGGACGTCTTTCAAAACAGCCCTGTTTCTTTACAGAATGTCAAGTGAGACTTGAAGGAGCGTTTCCATCCCGGCATTCCTTTTTCTTAGGGGCGGTAAACCCACCTTGCAGTCCCCTCCCACCCGGCTTCCGGCTAAGCCTTTCTTTTTTTGATTTTCAAAGAAACCATAACAACAGAAGTGAGGTGTTTGTTCCAAACTGTAACACAGGGAGGCCCCTCTGGGGCGCCAGGAGGGAGAGGGGTTTCAAGCTTTAGATATCCAGTTTTTCTGTGTTACTGCAGACATCACCCAGAGAGACCCCAGGGGGGTGTCAACAACCTTCCATGCTCTTCTTGGTCCCCTGCAAACCCCCCGAGCAAAGAAAGAGGGTAGGGCTGTCTGTGGCAGGGAGTCACAGATGGGCCCATCATCCCAGCTGCTCTGGGGGCTAAGCTAGGAGAATTGCAAACTCGAGACCTGCTTGGACTGCAAAATAAATTCCAGGCTAGCCTGGGGTAACTTAAGGAGGACCCCCCCCCGTATCAAAATAAATAGTAAAAAGAGGGCTGGTGCTATATAGTTCAATGGCGAGTGCTTGCCTAGCATCCATTGGGTTCCATCCTCAATACCAAAAATAAAAATAAAAATAAATAACAAAAATCGAGAGCACGATCTGTGAAGTGATTGTACCCACTCCTGGGATCAAAATGCAATAGCCCACGTGTGTTTTTCAACTGAAGTCTGATACTGAGGGGTGAAAACTGCTGGCCCATTGTATCTATCGATGAACGTCCTCAGGAGAGGCCCTCCCTGCAGCCCAGGGGAGCCCTCCAAGCTGCAGGGAGGGTCACCCAGACTGCAGGGGACAGCTCAGTACAAAGCAGGAGCTTTCTGAGGAAGGCGTGGTCCTGGAAGCAGGACTTGCCCAAGGTCACGAGGTAAGTTAGGAAGAATCAACTCCTGGCTGGTTCCTTACAGGCAGAAAACCTAGAAATAAGAAGAAAGTGGCTCCTGGGATTTGAACAAAGAAGCCAGACTATAAATCCACTCTGGGAACAGCTGTGACTGTCCTTCCTAAAAATGCAAATTCCGGCCTGCCAGAGGCCTGTCGCCATGCCCTTAAGAGTTGTCCTAGTGCCCCTGGGAGAAGGACCCAAACCTTTAACCTGCCCACAAGACCAGATGGTACAAGGCAAGAGATGTCTGGACCCCCCCTAGCTGCCATGTTTGTAATCCTGGCAAGGGTCTCTCTGAATTCTCTCTGTTTCCCCATGTCTGTCTCCCTCTAACCCTGGCCAGAACCGAGCACCAAGTACATTGTCCCTGTCCCTGTGAGGGGGAGGCAGGACTTCTCCAATCACACAGCTTTCAAAAGTACATGGCATGTCTAGACCGATGCCAGAAAGCATGGGGCTTGGCAAGTGGAACAAGACCTGGCCTAGAGCTGGACAAGGGGGACTTCTTTCCCAAGAAAGGACACTGGGGGCTGATGGTGGCTCCCCTGGAGGCAGGAGTGACAGCCGAGCTCAAACCCAGAGAGTCTGGGAAGAAGGGGCATCCACCAGAGGTTGCTGAGTCTCCCAAGGTCAGGATCCTGGCTTTGAACTTCTTCACCTGCCTTTCCTTCCTCCCTGGCACCTCATGAGTGGATGCAGAGGTGCCCAGGCCTGAGGGTGCATTGAAGTTCACCATACAGCACATCTGGCCCTTGGTAGCAGGTCTCTGCTGCCCTTCTGCTGTCTAGTTCATTCTCTCTTCAGTCCCAGAGACAGTACTAGGGAAACTGAGGCCAGAAAACTCTCAGAAACTTGCCCAGATGAACAAGGAGCTGGAATGGGGCCCTGTATCAACGAGCCCCCTGAGACTACCCCCTCACCTCTTTGACCTGCCCCCTGCCCAGCACACCAGTGTGGGCTCAGATAACCCTTAGAGACCAATTGAGCAAGGAGTGACAAAAGCATGGCCACACACACTGTAGGCGCACACTCCTCTGGTGCTGTCTGGGCCTTTGTTCATGGGACATGCTGTGTCCACACCCCAGAGACATCAGAGTGCCAACCACCAGCGTTCCATGCTCTATGCACCTTGCAGCCTTCTTGGTATTTTTAGGACAGGCAACCCTGCCCTTTCATTTTGTATGAGGCCCTGTAGACTCTGCAGCCAGATCTGTTGGAAGAGACAGACCATGGACAAGGAAGGACCCCTCGAGGGGGGGACCAGGGTGCGACAGACACACCTGGGGTTCTTCTGCCTTCTATGGACTCATCTCCCACTGCCTCACCAACTGAGTGATGATGGCTGAGCTCCCTCAAAGGAGACCAGAGAGGCAGGAAAGAGACTCCCAGGCTTTGGAGGACCTCTATCTCCAGGGAAAAGGAATCCTCTCCATGAGATGCTATCTATCTCCTCTACTGAGAGTCTGACCTTGACCTCCACCAAGGAAGTGAGTACAACTTCCCCTAGAGCTGCCTGTATTCAAGTGTCCCCATTTGGGACAATAAACATGCAGTTGGTTTTCTTTTTCTTTTTTAATATTTTTATTTATTTGTTTGTTTGAGAGAGAAAATGTATGTACCAGGGCCTCCTGTCACTGCAAATTCCAGATGCATGCACCATTTTATGGCATCTGGCTTTACCTGGGTACTGGGGAATCGAACCTGGCTTGTCAGGCTTTGCAAGCAAGTGCCTTTATCCACTGAGCCATCTCTCCAGCCCCATATTGTCTTTTCTTATACATTCATGTGGTCAAAGACAAAGGCATAGCCTGACCCCTGCAGCCCTACACAGTCCAGCAGGAAATGCCCCTTCCAGCTGACTCCTACCTCTGCCTCCTAAGTGCTGGGATTAAAGGCGTTCACCACCACACCCAGCCTCCCTTGTGGTGTTAGTATTGATCTCCCTGATAGTCAGTGAGATCCTAACCTACTTTTGATCTCATTCAGTAAAATTTTCTTTTTTGATATGATAGGTTTCACTTCTAGAAATTTCATCTGTTCTTTTATTCTTTAAATATTCACATGCAAATATATTTAATAGTTGTTTTTTTTTTAATTTTTAGATTTTATTATTATGGTTGTTTCAGATGTTTGAGACACCAAGGCTGGCCTAGAACTGGCTTGTGACTCAGGCTGTCTTTGAGCATCTTCCTGCCTCAGCCGCCCATGTGCTGGGATTGCAGGCCACCAGGCCTGGGTTTTAATCCTTGTTTTAATGTCTTTGTTTGCTAATACCATCATTCTTGTCATTTGGGGGGGCTGTTTCTGATTGTCCTCAAGTTGTAGGTCACATGTTCCAAATTGCCAACATGTCTAGAGATTTTTTTTTTAATTTTTGAATTTATTTGCAAGGAGAGAGAGAGAAGGAAGGAAGAAGGGAAGGATGGAGGGAGACAGATCGACAGAGAGAGAGAGAGAGAGAGAATAGGCATGCCAGGGCCTCTAGGCACTGCAAACAAACTTCACATTCATGCCCACATTGTGCATCTGGCTTTATGTGGGTACTGGGGGATCGAACGCAGGCCATTTTGCAGGCTAGCTCCTTAACCTCTGAGCCATCTCTCCAGCCCTATCTAGAGATTTTTGATTCAATGCTAAACATTGTGATACCTATTATAGCGTGTCTGGACTCTAAGTTTTTCTTCAAATGGTTGGGTTTAATTTCATCAGGCAAATGGTGAAATAAAGACTTTGGTAGCAAAAAAATAAGATTTCAGACAAAATAAATCTGTGGTTCAGTTTGGTCTTTTTAGACTTGTTTTTTATTCTTATTACAGTGGGTCCAATGTAATCATTAGAAATAGTTTGGGTCCCCTGGTAAAGTGTGGTTTTTCTGATTTCCAGTGAATGTCTTATCTTCAATCAATGAGACTCTTCACCATGGCTAATCCAACCTCAAGTGCCTCCTAGCCCTGTGTTATTAGACCTGCCATCCAATCAACTCCTGGCTCCTGAGTCACTGTTGTCATGGTTGCATGAAATTCCACCCACACATACATCTTGGCGTCCTGCTAAGATTCACGACCATGCCAATTTCTGGATTTCTTTCTCCCCATAGCTCCCTCCCCCTAATAAATCCAACCCACACATTCTGGCCTCCGTGCTCCCTGTTTCTCATGGGTGCTTCTGCTCCCCTCACCACAATAGCTGAATCTTGCTTGGGACCCTTTCCTCTCTCTCCAGACAGCCTGGAGGCTATGGGGCTCCCTGGCTTGTTTCCTTCTCTGCACTCAGAGGCCTAGGCTGTCTCTTAGCCAGTGTTTGACAACAATTGTTTCACACGTCTTATCCCGTTTCCCAGTTATTCCATTTGGTCCCTGTTATCTGCCATGGCCAGAAGTAGCCATTAATCTTTCACGAGTTAAACTATGTCATGTTTCAAATGCTTACTGGAAATCCCATTGTTCTAACCCTAAAGGCCACCTTCCATACCACTTCCCCTAAAGCCCTGTCCACCCTCCACTCCCTTCCCTGTCTTTCTCGGCACCTCTGTGGACTTTGCTCATGACTCCCTCTACCCAGAATGCTTGCCACCCACCCCCTCTGCCTAGGGGACTCTTGGCTTGGTCTTCAGCTCTGGGATCAATAATCCTCTTTCCTTGGGCAGCTTTGCTGGACCCCGGGCTTCTTGGTCTGGGTGCCTACAGCCTTACAAAACCTTTCCTTTGATGAGAACACCAGTACTTCTTCATCCTGGGGGGTTGATGTTGGTCCATGAAAGAATGTGAACTGCTGAGGGCATACTCTTCCCACCGTCATCCTCCAGCGGGGGCCAGGGACAAGACCCTCCCCGAGTGCTCACAGAAGATTTACTGGAGAGAGAAGCATCTACTACTAGGCCCCTGGCCTTTCCTTGTTGCTCTCCCTGTCCTGGAGTTAGGCTTTCTGCACTGGACCACAGTCTCTTGGGTAAAGGACAACCCACATCACTCCCTCCTGATTACACCCCTTCTGGGACTTCCTGACACTGAAAGTCAAGGGGAGGGCAAAAGATCTGAGCATGGCTGTCTCTAACCCACCCCCTCCACACCCACTTAGCAACATCCAACACCTGGTGGTCCTGATAACAGACCCCTGCTCCTTGCTAACTGACAAGTTTCAGATGTGTCTCTAAGGAGGTGGTGTGTGTGTGTGTGTGTGTGTGTGTGTGTGTGTGTGTGTGTGTGTGTGTGTGTGTGTTCCCAGGGCCACTGCTACTTCAAGTAAAAAGGAATCAGGAACATCCCTCTACCCTCTGGCTCTCCCCAGCTCCCATGGGCCCTTGGCTAGAGATGGTCTTCTATCACAGCCCCAGGGCCTCAGTTGTCCCTGGAAGGACATTTCTGTAACTTATTCATCTAGAGCAAATCCTCTTACACTGTGGGGGATGAAGGCAATAACCCAAGGTGGGGGTGAAGGGGGGTCACAAAAAAATTCAGCAACCATGAAAGGTTTCTGAACATACAACAACAGGAAGGTAATTCAAACATGGACTAACTCGGAGGGGTTTCTGGGAGTGCTCACCCATGTTGTATCACATGACTTCACCGTGGCCTTGGTTCCGAACACACAGGGGCACTTTACACTGTTCCCCATCACACCACACCAATCCAACGAATGCTGCCCGAGACATCTTGGCTGGGATTGTATGTTATGAATTATAAATCCCAGTGTTTTGACTGCACACGCAAAGTGTTCCGCTCTCATGGAAACAGAACGGTTTAATTATAGAAAACAATGACTTTTAATATTTGCCTGCTGTCATTCTTCAGTGTATAAGTGTCAAATTAACACATCTCTGGCTGGTATTGGTTGAGAGTGTTTGATTTTAAACATTGCTGCCTGAGTTGCATTAAAAAAAAACTCCTTAAATGAATTTTGACTTGGGATTAGGGCAGTGTTTTCAATTTCTGAGATGGCTGGAGACATACATCCACCAGCTTGTACGTATGTGTTCACCCAAAGCAAGCGGTGGGCTGATGATCTTGGCATTGATGCTTAATATAAATTCAAGTTGTCAATCAACCCTGAAAACCCTGGAGATGCCCTTCACCCTGCAGGATCAAATACACGGTCCAGATATAATTCTTTATATATAAAAATAAACACATCCATCTCATTAGCATGCAAATTTGCTTTAGTCTTTAATAAATTACACATATCTGCCAAAGGATTGTTGTAAACTAAATTTCTTTATGATTTATTATTAGTGAATGTTTGATTTGTGTACCTATTTTATATACCCATATAACTAGGATCACATAAAATATTTGGGAGGGGATGTGGGGGAAGTTTAAGAAGCCTCCTGTTTGATTTGGGGTTTGGAAAAGGGCCCTTGACTGAGCACCCAGGGACTCTGATGCCCAGTGACTGCACCTTTGCTCTAAGCAGTCCTGGGGACCCCTGCTCAGGCCTGGGCCTCTCCTGACCTGGCCCAGGGTCTGCTCTGCTCTGCACAGTAGGCTCTTAGCTCCTGTTGGCTTCCACGTTACCAACTCCCTCTTCATTTTGCCTCTTCCGATGCTCGTGGGGTGAGCAGAGACCCACACACACACACCAGACTCCCAGGGGGCAGCCACACCTTCCCTACATAATAAGCACTTGATTGCCTCCATGGGGGAGAAGGCTTGTCTTGCTTTGTGGTAACACTTCAGAAAACTGGATTGATGCCCACAAAGCCTCCACCTCTAGGAGGGCACTGGGTAGCAGAGAGGAAGGAAGGTGGGGAAGCAGTTGAACACAAGAAAAAGAGGCTTCACACAGCGGGGCAGCCTCCTCTCCATCTGCCCTGGATGCCATTTGTGTCCCATAAAGCCAATGTGGCCCATAGAGGAGCTGACCTGGCTAGCCCTGGGGAAGGTTCGAGATGAGTCAGGCTTCTGAGAGATCAGAGTTCCAGTGGCCAGGGAGGGTGTGTCCGGAGGTGGACAAGCTGCTAGGCTCTGTGTGATGATGACTCTAGTGGTACAGGCCATGAAGTGGACCCTGGAAAACCCATGGCAGAAGGAAGGGGAGGGCACGGGGAGGGGCTTACATGCCAAGTCTTGCCAGGAACTGTCCCTGGAAGCAAATGACAACTTAATGAGCGAACCCTTGAAATCTTGGGTGGCTTTAACAAGAGCGCTTCCACGCAGAGCCCACGCAGGTAGGTCACCTGAGATCCACATCCCACTCTTGGAGAACTGGCTGAGGGTCCCGTGGGGACCAACGGCAATGGCGGACTGAACCAAACCAAAGCAGCAACCGGCCACATGGCGGGGATTCAGGGCTGTGTCCCTCGCCTTGGATAAAGTCCACGTCGTTGACACCAGAGTGATGACTCTGGCGCCATTTGTAGGCACGGTGACATACAACGGGCAGCTCAAACCATAAGTCACCGTTTATCTGCAGGAAGCCACCTTCTGCACGGCCAGAAAAGGCAAATTTTCCAGCTGAGAAGGACCTGGAAGCCTTTGGACTTGAGCGGTTTGCATCCGCGCTGCCGAGGGATCATCTTTGTTCGCTCTCCTGCCAGGCCTCATGTTTGCATAGATTGCACAGTCCAAACCGCCTCCATTAAGCGATAATTAATTTGTTTCCCAATTGTTCAATTAATCAAAGACATAAATAACAGCCAGCCTGAGCTTTTAATCAGTGTGTGGAGCGGGGGGGAAGGGCTGGTACTTACTCAGCACCTGCCCTGCGAGTGCCAGGCGCTGACTGGGCTCTCTCCCCTCAAATTTCATCTCTTCCTCATTCAGCACATGGAATGGGGTTGGGGAGAGAAATCAGTCTCCTTGTCTAAGGTCACTGAGCAGTCAGAGTCAAAGATTATCACCCCAGCCGGTGACAAATGCCTCATGTGGGGTCAAGACTTCCTGTCAAAAGAGGCTTGGTTTAAACCAAGTCCACACAAACCCAGGCATGGAGGCTGCTTGGTCAGAGAGGTCCTCAGAGGACAGCTTCAGGAATGGCTGGATCCAGGCAGTCACTTGCCACTACATTCTACCATCTGATGCCTTCTCTCTGCCCCACTTCCCATCTTCTCCTGACCCATGTCCTCCCCCAAACCCCGATGTCTGGGTGCCACTGTCCCCTTGACAGATCAAGGCATCTCTCCTTCCATGGGATCACAGCAGAACCCTGCTTCTCTCTCCTTCCCCAAGTCTGGGGTTCAGCTGCATCTATGCTAAAACACGCGGTGGCTCTTCCCCATCGCCGCCTCCAGTCTTCACAGATGCTGCGGTTGTCACCCCTGTCCCCTAGGACACCAAGCCCTGATTGCTGTCCCCAGCTTCTCTCCCATCCCCTGAACTTGCTGTTTACTCAGAGGCCGGGGCAAAAAGTATCAAAATGAGACAAAAATCACTCAGTAGCCCCACAAGCAGCTGTCCATGGGTCCTCATTCCTTCCACACCCCTGGGTGGGGGTGGGGTGGGGGACTTTGTAACACATCCTGTGTTGTTTGACTGCCTGCAGCCACGGTGACCTTTCTGCTTCTCAGCACCCCTCAGCTCCAGTGTCCCTGGGCCTTGACACCAGCTAAGCCTCCCTGAGTTTTTCCCTCACGGACACCTTCTGGTCACTTGTGTCTCAGCTCTAACGCCCCTTCCTTAAGGAGTCCTCCCTGACTAACTTCCTCTGACACTACTTTCGAGCCCAGGGCATTGGTCTGGGTCCTGAGTATTCCTCACACATGGAAATATGCCAAGAGAGTGGTGGATGCCGCATGTCCTCCCCAGTCTGGATCTCAACCCACCCAGGTTGCACTTCGTTGAACAGAAAACTTGACTGATTCCTCTGTAAGTGTCGAGAACTTCATCTCCCTCTGGGTATATAATGGGAATCTGATCAACTCTGTTGCCCTCTGGTAGAACGTTCTGGAGAATCGGTTTCCAGGCACCCAGGTGAAAGCTGCCTAACACTGGGGGTTTGGCTTATTCCACCCTGAGTGCAGCTGAAGTCGGGTTCCTGGGCCTTATCTGAGGGTGCTAATCACACACATTTCAGCCTCTGCCTCTAATGGAAGTGAGCGTCTCTAATGCCAGCACCGAAGGAAAGGCATGCGGCGGGAGAATGGGGCCTCATTAGATGTGCTCTTGTCGGTAATGAGGAGCTCAGCCTGAGTCACGACTGCCAAGGACATGCTAGGAAGGAGGGCGGCAGGACGCTCCCAACCTCACTGTCAAAGCCCTGGCCCGTGGGACGCTGGCCTGTCTGGACCCCTGGCCCAGCTTCTAGCTCTCCACATATGGATCACTGTCCAGGTCAACTGATCCTTCCCACTGGAGAGAAATTCTCTCCCTTTCTAAGCTTCTAGCACTTTCCCCTAAAGACTCCACTCAGAGATCCAGTTATCTGTATTTGGAAGGTCACTGTGTGTTAGAACAGAACCGCCCTGAAACGCCTTCAAAGATCTGTCACAGCCCTAGTGCACGCAGGCATGGCGCTCGCCATGTGGTTGGTGCTGCTAGCTGGGTGGCTGCTTGTCTGGGTTTACAGGCATGGGCGGATGGGTGGGTGGGTGGGTGGTGGATATAGATGGGTGGGTGTGTGAATGAATGGGTGG
>PVHP010053786.1:0-10668 GCA_004024765.1 Zapus hudsonius | reverse complement strand
CTCCTTTCCTCCTTCCTTCCTTCCCAAGGAGAGAGGAAGAGAGAGAGAGAATGGGCATGCTAGAGCTCTTGTAGATGAACTCCAGATACATGTGCCACTTCATGCATCTGGCTTTACATGGGTACTGAGGAATTGAACCCAGGTCGTGAGGCTTTGCAAGCAAGTGCCATAATCCCTGAGCCATCTCTCCAGACCCTGTAGGAGACATTTTTTACCACTTCCTTCATCTGTGCCTGGGCAGAAGGTTGGGCATAAGCACAAGGTATTGCTGAAGTTACGTGCATGTAGTGCCCAGCATGTGGGGAGTATTAGGGACACATAGAGCTAGTGCTCTGAAGCCCAGCTGTGCCTTTGCCTTGTGTACTGGGTGGAACTCATATGATCATATTCTTTTCTTTCCCAGAGCCTCCCACCTGCTCCCCTGACCAGTTTGCATGTGCCACCGGTGAAATCGACTGCATCCCTGGGGCCTGGCGCTGTGATGGCTTCCCTGAGTGCGATGACCAGAGTGATGAGGAAGGCTGCCCGGTGTGCTCAGCCTCCCAGTTCCTCTGTGCACGTGGTCAGTGTGTGGACCTGCGTCTGCGCTGTGATGGTGAGGCTGACTGCCAGGACCGCTCTGATGAGGCCGACTGTGATGGTGAGACCTTCCCTTCCCATCCTGGCTGCCATCTTCCACCCAGACCATGTCAAAGCCATCTGGCCCTGTACACCTACCAGAGCATGGGGCTCCTTCTGGCCTTCCACTAGTAGGGGTTCTGAAAAACCTCTTCCTGAAGGAAAATTGGCAGGTCCTCTGTGTGGGAAGGGATGAAGTGAGTTGTAGGTGCAACTGTCCCACTAGGTAGTTTACTTGAAGGCAAATGGGACTCTTTTACCTTCCTGCATTTGATTGAGATTTGCAAAAAACCCAAGGTGAATCGTGTAGTTAGCTGACGATTTCTGTAGCTCCCCCCAAACCCCTGCCAGTATATTGCTGTCCTAAGAGGCAGTGTTGTGCTTTGTTGAGCGTTCTGTGGGTTAGTGCTCACTGCCTGGGCTCATTCTGACAGGGGCTTTAGAATCTTTTTTTTTTTTTTTTTTTTTTAATTTGGTTTCACATATCCCAGGCTGGCCCCAAACTCACTACGTAGCTGAGTAGTGAGTGAACTTGAACTTCTGATCCTCCTGTCCTCACCTGCCAAATGCTTAGATTACAGGCATGTGCCACCATGTCTGGTTTATGTGGTGTTAGGGTTTGAACCCACACGTTCATGCATGCTAGGCAAGCACTCTGGCACCTGACCTGGATCCCCAGCTATTCCTTTAGATCTGTTCTTGACTCGCCTGAGTATCCCTTTGATAAACGATCTGTGTGCTTGGTTGCCTGCCACATGTTGTCAGCACCATGGCCCCAGGACTGCCACAGAGCTGTTACTGTGGTCTCTTCTGCTGCCTCCTTCAAGCCATTGGGTTGTGTTCCTGATGACTCAGATGTTCTCTGGTCACTGTCCTTTATCCCCATTCAGCATGAGCAGATGTTTAGAAGACACATGCTTGGAATAAGCTTCCAGGTATTTCTGTAAAGCCACAGTTGAGTCCTTGCAGCTCACCAACTCTTTGAGGATTTGGACCAGGGGTTGGCATATGGTGCCACGTGGGTCAAACCCAGCTGGCCGCTATTTGTGTATATAAAGCTCCTTTGGGATTCCCACTCATGTACATGTGGGCCACTTTCTTGCTAAGCCAAGAGAGCTGAGTAATTGGCAGTAAAACCCTAGGGCCCTCAGAGCCCACATACTTAATCTCAGGACCCTTACAGAAGGGTCTGCTCAGCCCCATGGCCACTCCTGTAGCCAGTGGTTTCAGAGTGTCACGTCATAGGTGATCTGTCTAGCATCCTTCCTTCCCTATCCCACTCACCTGGCCATACTTCAGTGGGAGATGCCTGGCCCTCTCACAGATGCCGGATTACCCCTGTGTTACCTGTGGAGGTGACAGAGTGCCCTTGTCTCCTGTTCCCAGTTCGTGCACCTAGCAGGGTAGGAGGGAGCCTGGGTGAGGGCATCTCTAGAATGATGGTTCATGAACCTAGTAGCAGGTGAGCATCCGGGGACGTGTAGTAGCGCTGGTTTACCCGTGGCTTACTCTCCTCCCAGGTGTTGGAGCAGTGCCATAGCTTCTGCCTTCATGGAGTTCTGCCAGCCCTTCCCTTCCATGCTCTGCACTGCCTGACCTGGGGAGATGGCACTCCAGGTGGCTCTTGTAGTCCTGTTTCCCCAAGAACCCAGACTGACCTTGGCAGGGGCTGTTCATCTCTCCTCTGTGCAGGCTGGATGTCTCCTGGGGGGGGGGGGGCAGGAGGAATGTTGAGGTCCCTCCCCTGACCTTAGAACAGGGGTCATGGGGGGAAGGGAGAACTGGATATTCCATGACCACCCCTGGCTCAGTCCTAGAAAGCATTCTTTTGTTGGTTCTGAATTTGGAACAGGATTTTTATGGCTGGGCCTTGGATGATGGGGCTGGGGGCACCACCTGCCCTCCAGCCCTCTGAGCTCATGCATCTTTGTCCTCCTCACAGCCATCTGCCTGCCCAACCAGTTCCGATGTGCCAGCGGTCAGTGTGTCCTCATTAAACAGCAGTGTGACTCCTTCCCTGACTGTGCTGACGGCTCCGATGAGCTCATGTGTGGTGAGTGGGTTCTGACAGGACTGGGATCCCCAGGCTAGGTCCCCTAGTGGTGTGGGAGGGGTCTGAGGTGGGAATTTGGGAGGGGGTGCATTCTGGGTGAGGCTATGGGGCCTGAGGCAGTGGGGAGGTTAGGGTGCACATGGCCTTGGGGAGAGGCCCAACCACTCCTTCCTGCTCTCTTCCCGTGGTTACTGGTGCTTGGGAGGTCCACCTGTGGGTGCTAGGGCTTAGGCAGAGCCAGCCCTTATAGGGCGCATAGCATGTGCCTCATGAGAGGCCATCATTTTTGGGTTTAACGTGGGCCATCTTTCCCTGTCTGTCCTCTGGTAGAAATAACCAGACCGCCTTCTGACGACAGCCCAGCCCACAGCAGCGCCATCGGACCAGTCATCGGCATCATCCTCTCACTCTTCGTCATGGGCGGGGTCTATTTTGTCTGTCAGCGTGTGATGTGTCAGCGTTACACAGGGGCTAGTGGGCCCTTTCCACATGAGTATGTCAGCGGGACCCCCCATGTGCCCCTCAACTTCATGGCCCCAGGCGGCTCACAACACGGGCCTTTCCCTGGTAAGAAGCCTGAGGTATTTGTGAGGTGACTGAGGAGGGTCACATCGCCACTAACTGGCATACCCAGAGGAACGCAGGTGCCAGGGGCTGTACCTGTGGCTTCATGTACTATCAGTAGCCATGGTCTTCCCAGGAAGCTGGGATCCCTGGAGCTGTGCCCTGTGAGAGCTTAAAGGGCCACCTTGGGGATTGCTCTGGGCCTACTCAGTCCTGGGTTTCTCTCTCCTGGCTTGTTCCATCTCCACTCCCATACTTTGGAACTGTGATGTCCAGGGACCATTGTGGCCTGATTCTTCCTGTGGGACAGGGTGCGGAGTCTTCCAAGGGCTCCTGGGAGGCTGAGTGCACCCACCATTCCAGCAGTTCCCAGACTCCAGCACTGTGGTGTGAATGTTCCTTGGGAAGAGGTGAGCAAATATCTGCTCCCCCTAGTTAGGACACCAACAGCAGATCAAAGTACAAATCCACCAGAGTTTAACTTGGAGAACCCATGAGTGTGATGGCTTTACTTATGGGTGTGTGTGACCCCAAAGCAGCCATATTACTAGAAAGTCTCACCCCAGCATGGATGATGACCTCCCCAAAGCTGCTTAGGTGGCGCTCCCCTTCAGTTAATCTTCTGCACCCTATATACTTCTGTACCTCCCAAGACCATGTGCTTGTCCAGATCCCAGGTGAGGGTCTGATGACCCTCTCCCCCCCTCCTCTATGGAGGGAATGCCAACAAGCCCAATCTTGAGGGTTGCTTGCTGGTAGTCACAACTGCTTCTTCGTCTTCTTTTTTTTTTTTAACATTTTTTTTAAAAAATTAAGCTGTTTTGTGGTGGCACATGCCTTTATTTTTTTAAATATTCATTATCAAGCACAGAGATAGAGAGAGAGAGAGAGAGAGAGAGAGAGAGAGAGAGAGAGAGAGAGAGAGAGAGAGAGAGAGAACATCAGGGTCACCCCCTTGTGGGTCTGGATTATGTGGGACCTGGGGAATTGAACCCCGGGGCCTTAGGCACTGGAGACAAGTGCCTTAACTGCTGAGCCATCTCTCCAGCCCAGTCAAAACTGCTTCTGATGAAGGGATGGTGGCTGCCATCTGCTCAGAGGACAGTGCTCTACAAAGACCTTCTCTGCCTAGCATCTTCTGTCCTCAGCCACAGAGGAGACCCAGAGAGTTCACACTGCTGGTGGCCAGAGTCTGGCGGGAGGATGGGACACATGTCAGATAGGACCTACCCACCTGAACTAGAATCTCGTGGGTATTCATCACAGAGGCAGGGGTGTGAGTCTAAGGCAGACCAGCAGAGCCTCCATCCTGACTTGCCTTACCCTCCCCCATAGGCATCTCGTGCAGCAAGTCCATGATGAGTTCTGTGAGCCTGGTGGGGGGCCGGGGTGGCATGCCCCTCTATGACCGGAACCACGTCACCGGAGCCTCATCCAGCAGTTCTTCCAGCACAAAGGCGACACTGTACCCACCGGTGAGTGGGGTGGTGGAACTGAGGAGGGTGAATGAGGGGCTAGCCATTGGGGCCTTCCCATCAATGCTGGCCAGGGAACTTCCTGGGATGATAGGACTTTTAGAATGAGGAATTATTTTACCATCTCAAAGAATGGTGGATGTGTAATTTCTTCTTTCCCCACACCTTTTCAGTTTTTGTTAGTGAGGCTGATTTCTATTAAAAAAAAAAAAAAAAAAAAAACGAAAAAAGGTGGTAAGCCTTGGTCATTGTGGACAGTCTGGAAGCCACACAGGTAACACAGAGCAGGGCTGGGCATGTAGCTCAGTTGGCAGAGAGACAAGTGTCTTAGCATGCACAGGGTTTGATCCTTAGCACCTGGTATGGTGGCACATACCTATAATCCCAGCATTTGGGAGGTAAAGGCGGATCAGAAATTGGACATCAGCCTGGCCTATATGAGATTCTGTCTCAAAAGACTAAGTAGACAGAAGTAGAAATCAGGGTGTGGTAGTGCACACCTTTAATCCCGGCACTCCAGGGGTAGAGGTAGGAGGATTGCTGTGAGTTCAAGGCCAGCCAGGGACTACATAGTGAATTCCAGGTTAGCCTGGGCTAGACCCTATCTTAAACAAGAAAAAAAGAAAAAAAAAAAAGCAGAAGCAAAAATCTTGTTCCTAATTCCACCCCCCCTAAATTGTTCCTGGGGCTTTTTTGGGGGTCTGGGTGGTGGTGGTGGTCCTTGCTGGGTCTGTCTAGCTCAGGTGCACTTTCCCTCACCGCCCTACCAGGAACACCTATGTTCCTACAGTGGCCTTGTTGATTTCCTGAAAATAATAATTTCCCCTAAACACAGCCACACAGGATGATTTTTTGTTTTGTTTTGTTTTTCAAGGTAGGGTCTCACTCTAGCCCAGACGGACCTGGAATTCACTATGTAGTGTCAGGGTGGCCTCGATCTCATGGTGATCCTCCTACCTCTGCCTCCTGAGTGCTGGGATTAAAGGCGTGCGCCACCACGCCTGGCCGGATGATTTTTTTTTAATGGCTAAAATAGTTCTGGATCTTTGAGCAGTCTGAGTAGGGTGAGGGCATGGCTCTCCTTCAGTAGCACCCTAAAACAAAAGGATTGTAAGAAGAGTGACCCACCAACACCATCCTGGTCCTCTTGAGGGGATGCCCTTCCTGAGGCAGTGGGGGGGGCTGTTTCTGAGAGCACTGCCCCAGGATGAGTTTGCTGTGTCATATAAATCTGTGTATAGTACTCACCCCCTTACATGTGGGGACACATCTGTGATTCTCCACCCACAGATGCCCCAAGTCATGGATAGTCCCTAACCAACATACACTGTCCTTTTCTTATGTGCAGACTATGGTCAAGTTTAACTGATACATCAGGCCCTGTAGGAAGTTAGTGAGAGGTAATAAAGAGAATACTCATTACAACAAACCACAGTAAGTTAGGTCCATGTGGCCTCACTCTCTTGAACGAGTCAAGACAAATATTAGAATTTTGGAGCCATGGTTGATCTCAGAAGGCAAACCAAATTAAGAGGGGACTGCTCTGCATAGAGACCTTGGGGCCTGACCACAGGCTCTGCGAGCTCTTTATTTTTTATAGCTTATACTCTTTTAAGGTGAGACTAGTCCTTTGGGCTTCCTCTGGGGTCTTCCTAGGGATCCTCACCTTCCCTGGGCTGGTCCCTACCCTTGTCCAGGAGCCATCTCGTTATCAAACCCAACCACTCATTGCAGGCCCTGGGTGGAAGGGCCCCATAGAGGGTGCTATCTATCTCTGGGTTGCAGGGCTTCTTTTGGAAGCTTCAGAGCCTACTTTTAGGCTAAGGAAGCATGGAGTCAACAACTAGAGTTTAGCACACTCCTGTTCTTGCCCACCCCCAACCACCTAGGTCTGTAAGACCCTTTCCACTCTAGTGCCTGCTGCCCTCTCCCTTCTCCTGAGCTCAGGCAGCAAGAGATGCATTGTTTTCCATATGGCTCACTCGCTGGTGTGCAGTTCATGCTCCCCACAGTGGGCTTTGGAACATTCTCATCACTCCCCAAAGAAACTTGGTATAGAAACAGCTTTTTCTCTTTGACACGGGGTCTTGTTGTGTAGCTCAGGCTGGCCTCAAATTTACAATTTGCCTCAGCTTCCCAAGTGCTAAGATTTTACAGGCATGCACCACCACACCTTGCTTTCTTTTTCTTTTTTCTTTTTCTTTTTCCTTATCTCATCTCCCCTCCCCCTATTTATTTATTTATTTTTTATTTTTTGGTTTTTCGAGGTAGGGTCTCGCTCTAGTCCAGGCTGACCTGGAATTCACTATGTAGTCTCAGGGTGGCCTTGAACTCAAGGCAATCCTCCTACCTCTGCCTCCGTGGTGGTGCACGCCTTTAATCCCAGCACTCGGGAGGCAGAGGTAGGAGGATCACTGTGAGTTCAAGGCCACCCTGAGACTACATAGTGAATTCCGGGTCAGCCTGGACTAGAGAGAGACCCTACCTCAAAAAACAAAACAAACAAACAAAGTTAACTTAGCTGCCAGGACATTTTCTGCTTATGCCTATATTCTTAGCACTCTGGAGGCTGAAGAAGAATTGACCCAAGTTCAAGGCCAGTCTGGGCTAAACAGTGAGATCCTGTGACAAAATAAAAAAATAAGTCAGGCAATATAAACAAACGTGCAGGTGGTACACATCTGTAATCCCAGCACTCGGGAGGCAGAGGTAGGAAGATCATCATGAGTTCAAGACCAGCTTGGGACTACAGAGTGAGTGCCAGGTCAGCCTGATCTAGAGTGAGACCCTACCTCAAAAGAAAACAAAAACTGAAGGGAAAAAGAAAAGGTATCGAGATATCTGCTTGTGAGCCTGGTGTCCCTAGTCTTAGCCATCTATAAGGGCAATTCTTCTTTCTGCCAGCAGAGGGCCACACACACAAGTCTGTTCCTATCAAACTTTCTGTTAGTGTAACATAGGGTATATTGGTTACTTTTATGTCGCCTTGACAAAAAGCCTGACATAAATAAAAGGAGAAAAGATTTCTCTTGACTCAGGGTTTCAGAGATTTCAGCCCACAGTTTCTTGTCCCCTGACAGAATAGCTTCTTCATAGCAGATGAGGAAGCTGAGAGAAGGTGATATAAGAAGGGGCCAGAGTGAGATGCGCACCCAGTGTCCTACTTCCTCCAACTAGGTCCTGCCTCCTACCTTCACCACCTCCCATGAAGCCAGTTTAGTATGACTCCAGCCAGGCATTAATCCATTCATCTAGTAGAAACACTGGAGGTATGCAGCACGAATCCCCTAGGTAGTTTGGTCCAATCAGGTTGAAAATTGA
This sequence comes from Zapus hudsonius, assembly GCA_004024765.1. Taxonomy (NCBI): domain Eukaryota; kingdom Metazoa; phylum Chordata; class Mammalia; order Rodentia; family Dipodidae; genus Zapus; species Zapus hudsonius. The sequence goes on along the minus strand of PVHP010053786.1, from coordinate 2,637 downwards.
AATCCCCCATCACAAATGGTATCATGTTGAAATCTCTATTTGTCTGTCTGTCTGTCTGTCTCTGTTTTTTTGAGGTAGGGTCTCTTTCTAGCCCAGGCTGACCTGGAATTCACTATGTAGTTTCAGGCTGGCGATCCTCCTACCTCTGCCTCCCAAATGCTGGGACTAAACACTTCACTACCACACCGAGCCCATTTATTTATTTATTTTGAGAATAATTTTATTTATTTTTGAGAAAAAAGCACAGACACATACATACAGAGAGGACAGGGAGATAGAGACAGAGAATGGGTACGCCAAGGCCAGATGCATACACTACTTTGTGCATCTGGCTTTACATGGGCACTGGGGACTCTAACCTGGACTGTCTGGCTTTGCAAGCAAGTTTCTTTAACCACTGAGCCATTTCTCCAGCCCTGTCGGCTCCATTTAGATGGAAAAACTGAGGCACAGGCGGTAAGGTCCTTTACCAGGGATCATGCAGTGGTTGGTAAAAATGGGATTTCTCCCTGCCTGGTCTGTGTGACAGAAAGGTCAAGTCCTTTGCACTGTTCTCAACACCTGGAGAATTCAGTCCTTTGGGGCATGTGGTCCTATTCTCTCTCCACTTTGGGAACTCATGTCTGGTTGTGTCTTTTATGGGGACTGCTCTAGAGAAACCTATATGGACTCAGTCTGTTGTACATGCAGAGAAACCACATGGTGAATTGAGGTGCTGTCCATAGTGGTTTCTGGGAAATGTACAGACCCAGAACAGGGGCGTCTAGACCCTAAGTGCCCTCTTTGTTCACTGCCTTGCTCTAGAGGGTGCATTCTTGTGGTAGGTTTGTTTCCTTACTATCACAGTCTGGAGCAAGGGACATAACAGCCCTTTGAGAGAGGGGTGAGCCCCTCCCTCAGCATCTGATCCTTAGCACCTTAGTGTTGGTCAGGGTTCCAGTAGGGATGCAGGGTCTCCAGAATATGATCTAGATCATGGACAATGGCAGGAGGAGATATAGAGTGAAAGTCGAATGCAGTTAGCAGGAAGTTCCTGAGGAACCTGGAGAAGTGCTGGGATCAGGGGAGCTGGTGCAGGAGTCCAGGGGCCTTGTTGGCATCCTGCCTTTGTGCTCATGGCTGAGCATCTGGGCATGGACCTAGAGGTACTGCTAGCCAGTGGAGCCGTGTTTAGGAAGGACAAGGGTACATGGGCTGAACACACCTCTGTTCTTGTCACCTCTGACTGTTATCACCTCAGGACAGATGGCCGCTGCCCTGCCTATGCTCTTTAAGTCTCACCAGCTCTGGAGAGGTTCTGGGGCCCATAGGCTCAGAAACAAGCCCCTTCCTGAGAGGAAACCTTCAGGTGGGTAGGCAGAAGGAGCTGCATGGCCCAGGGAGGCCTTGAGTAATCCTTGCTTGCTCTCCTCAGATTCTGAATCCACCACCATCCCCAGCCACCGACCCCTCCCTGTACAACATGGACATGTTCTACTCTTCAAACATTCCGGCCGCTGCCAGACCTTACAGGTAGGAGATCGTCTGCACCCTACCTGTGTGAGGAAGGTGGCTTCATGAACCCTGTTCCTGTGTGGAGGCTCCTGTGGGGCTCGGACTGCTTCCCTTAGCTCTGTGGACCTACTGAGCTGCCTTCTTGTGTTATCCCATGAATCTTTCGTGTTCAAGTCAGGCGCCAAGTGAGCCTGCCTCTGCCTGAGCTGGCGAGAGGCAGATGTGCCTAAGAACCTCCTCCTTCTCTCTCCCCTTCAGGCCCTACATTATTCGAGGCGTGGCGCCCCCAACAACACCCTGCAGTACGGATGTGTGTGACAGTGACTACAGCACCAGCCGCTGGAAGACCAGCAAGTACTACCTGGATTTGAACTCGGACTCAGACCCCTACCCACCCCCACCCACGCCCCACAGCCAGTACCTGTCTGCAGAGGACAGCTGCCCTCCCTCACCGGCCACTGAGCGGAGCTACTGTCACCTCTTCCCACCCCCTCCATCCCCCTGCACAGACTCATCCTGACCTCCGATGCCCACCCTGGCCTCGTGGTGTCCCTGTAAATATTTTTAAATATGAACAAAGAAAAAATATATTTTATGATTTAAAAAAATAAATATAATTGGGATTTTAAAAACATAAAATGTGAACAGTGATGGAGGGTGGGTAGGGTTGGGAAAACTTTGTACAGTGGAGAAAATATTTATAAACTTAATTTTTTAAAAATGTAACTGCCATTCTTTTGTGCCCTGTGTGACTTTGAGTTGAATGTCCTCAAGGAGTGACTGCCACCCATGGATGGCTGTTGTGTGCTTATCTTTTTGTACAGGGGTTTCCCTCTTAAAGGTCCCCATAGGAAAGGGCTGACACATTGGGACAGAGAGGTAGGCACCTTCCTCAGGAGGCACCCTCGCACTCAGCCAGGGCCTCTTTGTGTCTTGCAGGGTGGGAGTGCCATGTTGCACACTATTGAGGGGCTCCTGGCACTTCTGTTTTGCATTCATTTCCACAAGCTCTGTTCTTATCCTTGGGCTGGGTTGGTATGCTAACCCAGGCTGCTGCCCACTGTAAGAATGAGAGACCAAGCCGGGTGAGGTGGTGCACGCCTTTAATCCCAGCACTCGGGAGGCAGAGGTAGGAGGATCGCC
>PVHP010053785.1:0-10663 GCA_004024765.1 Zapus hudsonius | reverse complement strand
GAAGATTCACTGCTATAGGAGTTTATGTGAGCCACACTACAGTGGCCTGTGAGGGACATCTTTGGTACTAAATGGTTTCATCCGTGTCTCCTGAAGGTAGCTCCAGGGGTGCTCTGTGAAATTCACCAGCTCTGTGAAATTCACCAGCCTATATACCTGACTGTGAGTAAGCTGTGCCATGGTTGTTTTGTTTTTTTAAGAATTTTATTGTACAAACATATTGCCGTAATGGTCATATTCTCATTAGGTTAGACTCTCATGTTTCCTCTCCCCCACTGAGATGAGTCATCTCTATCAATCCTGCCAGGGCCCAGGAAACATAACAGAGGAGGTGCATGTTAAATATGTGGGCTGCTCTCTGCGAGTCTGAGAACCTCCTCCAGAGAGATGGCGGTAGACACCGAAGAGACTCAAAACTCATCAAAGCAGCAAACTAGAGGTTGCTGAGAGATCGACCCTCAGGGAGATTTATGCAGGCCCCCCAAAGTTCAGGGAATGATGCCACAGCTTTAAAGACCACCGTTAGGGGCTGTGGTGAAGTAAAGTTAGCAAGAACAGGCCAAGACTGCCAGCCTGTACTCAGTGAGTAGGGAGAACCCCAGCTACTCCACTGTCTCTGGAGGATCAGCATGTTTGTGAGAGGACACCACCCTGTTTCACAGACCCTCACTCCACATTCTGACCTTCAAATGGAGGACTCCCACCCTCTCCTTCTCTTTGGACCTTCAGGGTTAACTGAATGCTTAGCACCACCGCACCACAGTCTAAAGCGTTCCTAGCAGAAGATTCCTGAGAATATTAGAACCATAATAACACTAGAAGCCATTGCAGGAGACTGGACCCAAGAACTGCCTGTTATGCTCATTATTTTTCCTCAGCATGGGATGGAGGAATTTCCTAAATCTAGGGCGGGGTGGGGGGGACTGACAGAAGGAATGGAAGTGACTTTGCCCTCACTCAGTTGGAAGCGAGCGTCTCAGAACAACCAAGGTTTCAACAAGAAAGGCCAGAACAGTGGCTTGTGTGCAAAAGACCTTCTATTCCAGATGCCTCTTACTCTCGGGAGTCTGTCCTCCCAATTCTGATGTGGATGAGAGTCCATTATTGGGCTCATAGGTTCCTAAACTTCACCACCTACATTCAAAACACTTAGGAAATAACAACTGGTAAAGGAAAAAATGGATTTATTTCTACTTTGGCCAAACTGGAGAGAAAAGACTCCTAAATGTTTACCAATTCTTTTCCACCTATAAAATAATACAGAGGAAAATAGAAAAAGGAACAGAAGAGGCAGAAAACCTATAAAACAGGGAAAATGCTCAAATATACATTCAGAAAGATTTTAACAAAGATTCACAATCACACAAAAAGAGAGGCGAGGTAAAAGGCCCACACAGAGTTTGAGTTCTTATAAATCAATAAGAAACACAGCACAAATAAAAATTCAAAGGAAAAATTGAAGATAAAACTGATATACCCTGAAAAGAAAACCAAAACGCAGAGAGATAAGAGAAAGAGTGTATAAATTACCGATCTCAGAGATCCAAACTATAGCTGAAAGACATTCCAGACAAAGAGAAGGGAATGTGGGGGGGGGATATGATAGAAGAAACAGCAAAAATGTTTCCACGAATAAGCCCGCGTTTCCAGACAGAACCCCATCTGCAGGCACTGTAATGAAAAGCCAGGATCTGAGAACCCGAGAGCCTACGACCTTCCAGTGTGGGAGCAGGAAGAGCACAGGAACCAAGGGAGAACTGTTATGTCTTCAGTGTGTACGGGTGGGTGTGTTTGCACACGCATGCATGCATGAACACAAGCTCTTGAGAGGTTGAGTGGGGGGGGGGGTTGGGAATCACAGATTCTCCCGGAAAAATATATGGAGCTGGGTGTGGTAACACATCTTTAATCCCAGCCCTTGGGGAGCTGAGGTAGGAGGGGTGTTGTGAATTTGAGGCTAGCCTGGGCTACAGAGTGAGTTCCAGGTCAACCTGGGCAAGAATGAGAGCCTGACGCAAAAAAGCCAATTACATAAATAGGACTGGAGAGATGGCTCAGCAGTTAAGGTACTTGCCTGCAAGGCCTAACAACACAGGTTGTTTGTTTGCAACAGCTGGAGGCCCTGGGCTCGCTCTCTCTCTCTCTCTCTCTCTCTCTCTCTCTCTCTCTCTGTAAATAAATAAAAAAATTTTAAATAATACATTTTCAGTTATTTGGTCTTTGACAAGGGTGCCAACAATGTACGCTGGGCCAAAGATAGCATCTTCAACAAATGGCGCTGGACAAATTGGATAAACACGTGTAAAAAATGAAAATAGACCCACTCCTTTCACCATGCACAAAAATCAACTCCAAATGGATCAGAGACCTCAATATAAATCCTGTAACCCTGAACACCCTGGAAGAAAAAATAGGAGGAATCCTACATGAAATAGGAGTAGGGAAAAATTTCCTGAGCAAATCTCCAGCATCCCAGGAAGTGCATCAATCACTTAACCAATGGGACCTGATCAGGCTCAAAAGCTGCTGTACAGATAAACATACCATATTCAGAGCCAATAGACCCCCATCAAACTGGGAGATGATTTTTGCCAGCTATAACTCAGACAGAGGCCTAATTTTCAGATCTTACAGAGAACTCAAAAAAATACATAATAAAAACTCAAACAGCCCCCTCACAAAATGGGGCACTGATCTCAACAGAGAATTCACAGAGGAGGAAACACAAATGGCCCTTTCTCACCTGAGAAAGTGCTCAGCATCCTTAAGCATCAGGGAAATGCAAATCAAAACCACAATGAGATACCACCTTACTCTAGTCAGAATGGCAATCATAAAGAAAACCAACAACAATCGTTGCTGGCGAGGATGCAGGGGGGGAAAAAGTAACCCTCATTCACTGCTGGTGGGATTGAAAACTTGTTCAACCGTTATGGAAAGCAGTGTGGAGACTCCTGGACAGAATGGACATAGAGCTACCAATGGACCCAGCTATCCCTCTACTAGGCATCTATCCACAAGATGTCACATCTCAATGCAGAAACATTTGTACAACTATATTTATAGCAGCTCAATTCATAATAGCAAAGAATTGGAATCAACCCAAATGCCCATCCATGGAGGTATGGACAGCAAAACTGTGGTATATTTACATGATGGAATTTTACTCAGCTGAAAGGAAAAATGACATATCGAAATTTAGAAAAAAATGGTCTGACTTGGAGCAGATCCTACTAAGCGAACACTCAAAAGAACAGAGTCGAACACTGTATATTATCCCTCATAGGTGGTTCCTAAACAGGATAACAGTAAACCAGTCAGAAGTGAGAGTTTGGGAAAGAGGAGTAAGAAGTGTGGTGGGGCAAGGGATGTCTTAAACATGAAGTTGAACCAAAGTTGGTTCAAAATTACAAAATCCTCACGTGCATAATGTACCCTAGTGAGCATGGAGTGGGCACCATCCGGCAAGCAGGGCCAAGAATGGAAGGGGAGAGAGTCTAAGTCTGCGAAAAACCGATTAGTCTGGCAGCTCCCAGTCCCAGCCACAGAATCCTTCCTTCACTGAGCTGTTGACCAAAGTGACCCATGAGGCCCCAATACACGACAGGATTCTGTCAAAGCTCTTGATTACCAACCCCAGGCCTGAGGCAAGATCCTGTTGCTGAAGAACCACAGAAAGCCATCTATCAGCACCGAGAAACCCTACAAGGTCCAGAATGGTAACCAGCCCCCACATGGTAGTTAGTGCAGAGCTGGAAGGCTCTGCATAAGCTGCCAGGGGAAACTGGTCAACGACAGCTGGAGTAAACAGAGACCACTGACATGAAATGCAGTCTGCCATCATGAGTAGGCTGAACACACTTCCTACTGGGAGAGAACAGCGAACCAAGAAAGGAGCACTTGAGCAATGGAGGTGCCAAAGCCTGGGGGAGGCAATCAACAGCTGTTAATTCAGCCAAGAAATCCACTCAGTGAAGGGGAGTCCTTGACTGGAACTGGGATTTCAGGGTAAAATACATCAGGAACCAAAATCTTGGGACCCCCCCAAAGAGAAATTCACTTTACAAGTGATTTACAAAAAGCTACCAACAATAAAATCTAGCCAACTCAGGAAAGTGTATCTCAATTAACCTATACTGATCTCACTCTCCGATGGAGATTGTGTTTGTATTTTTCAGAAGGCTCCGAGAGAGCAGTGGCTCTTCCAACCCTACCAATGAGCCGCAGGCCGATAGCCGACATCCTGGCAAGAGATGAGCCACCCCAGACCTACCGTGGAGGATCCACATGGAACCCCGCAGGCAGTGATGGGATAAGCAAGAGACCTATAACCACAACCAATCGGTCAACCCAGGATGAGCCAGCGAGACAGATACCAACGATTTTAAACACAACCTCAAGCAGAAGTACAGAGGCCCCTAAGGCCTCAACAATAAAGCAGCCTTAATACTCATCCACCATGACTCAGGGAACTGAGCAGAAGAGGGGGCGGAAAGATTATAAGAGCCATGGTGGGGGAGAATATCCAGAGACATTGCCCACCTCAGTAACAACATGCAAAGGGGGGTAGAACCGGGTTGACTCCTAGGTTATTCACAACCCCCTACCCCATGGACTGATCCAGACTGCCCACAGAGCAGGAAATCTAACTGATCAGGGACAGGGAAGAGGGAAATAGGGGAATTGGAAACATCAACACATTATTCCCTTATTAAGTGTATCTAATTATGGATAATAAAAATATTAAATTAAAAAATAGATAAATAAAGAATTTCCCACCTCCAGCCAGAAAAGGAAAGACACAATCTGACAGAAGCTTCTGGAAGATGTGCTCACCAGAGTAAGAGTGGACCAGGAAGGGGAGGTGGAGGTCAGGCAGGGGAGGAGCTTGGCTCCCAGGGCATTACAATGAGATGCTAGAAGGTGGGAGTGCAGAGCTTCTCAGAGTGTCTCTTGGACCAAGAAAGCCCTGGTCTCACTGTCCCAAGATACTTTACTCTGATGGAGAGTTAGGGATGTATAAGGAGTTGCCATGTGTGAAACATTTTAAAAATCAAGGCAGGCATATGGAATCTGCTAGTTAGTAAGCTAACTTAAAATATAATTTTTTTAAGTGTTTAAACAAACTCCCATACATGAGTAGATCAAACTGCTCCCAGAAACCCCAGTTCCAGGGATAAGACATCTCCCAATGAGTTGTTGACCAGGGAGGCTACAGAAGCACCCAAAACAATATAGGCTACTGCCATTGCTCTTGGTTTCCACCAAAACCAGATGTCAAGTCCCTGTAGCTGAAGACACCACAGGTTTCAGTTGCAGGACATAGAGAAACCAAGCTGGAACTGATCTGGAAGCTTCCCCATACAGGCTAGCTTTCTGCATGCAAGAAGGTGTTATATAACCTGCTGGATGGGAAATCAGTCATCAATAGGCCTACCCAGTTGTACACCCTGTGTACTTCACAAGGGACCTTCAAAGCAAGGTGTGTCTACTGGTGCAATCGTAGTATGAGGTTATGGGTATAGCCAGCTGTCCTCTGGTTGGATTTGAGGCTCGAGGGACAGGTGTGAAATCATACCTGGTACTGTAACTCTGGCCAAAAGTCTATGGCTAGGATTTAGGCCCTACTAAGAAACCCAAGACAGTGGTTATCCTAACTGGACAGCATGTCAAACTGTGTTCTAAGTACCTATATTTATTCACCTAGGTTGGTGCTGCTCACAGCCTTGAACACAGATATTTCTTTATGCAAAGTGCAGAGGTTAATGCAGAGATGCAGAACTGGCAAAGTCACCAAGAGTAAGTAAGAGTGAGCATATGCTGAGCCATAAACGTGAAATCCAAACCACACCCTCCAAGGCTCAGGGAACTTTGCAGAAGAGGGGTTGGAAAAAAATCTAAGAGCAGGAGGATGAGAAGTGGGGCTGCACAGTGCTATCTTCTGGATATGACAAGTCTGCTGTACTCTTGAACTCACGGCAGGTGTGGAAGCCTGCATAAGATTGACCCTGTTAATACTTCATGAGACCCCAAACCTTCCAGAAGAAATAGTGGCAACAGACAATTCCTGGGTGAGAGGGAGCCATGTCCTGAAGTGGTGTAGCCACTGGTGCGTTGCCCAATGTGTAATAAATAACTTTCCACTCATGATCAGGCAAGTTGCCTAATTGATCTCAGTGTGTCAAAAAAAAAAGCAAGCAAAACAATGCATGAAGGTAGGGTGGGCATATGATGACAATAATAAAGGGTTTAGCATGAGAGGAGGGTCATCGGGGAATGAGGTCAAAATGCATTGTATAAATGTATGGAAACGTCAAAACAATTTTTTTATTCAAGGCAGTCATTAACTCCAGGCAAAGTATAACTGTATAAGAAAGGACATGTAACCTTGATGTGTAAGTAGGATCCAGGCCTCACTGCTGTAGCAAAGGCCTATCAGTGCTTTAAATACCCAGGTGCTCATTTCTCCCTGGAAGCCATTTGCACATAAGACCCATAACACCATGGCCTTCCTTTACAGCTCAGCCTCTTCATCAAGCCCACCTTCCCTAACAGGAAGAAAGGGAGGAGTGTCCTCTCTCTCTCTCTCTCTCTCTCTCTCTCTCTCTCTCTCTCTCTCTCTCTCTCTCTCTCCCTCCCTCCCTCCCTCCCTCCATGTCCCATCAGGAAGAGCATGTATCACATCCACTTATACAGTGAGGTCCTATTAGCCAAAGCCTGGCCCAGCAAAGTCCCAGCGCAAAGGAACCTGGGAGTTCACCCTGTGCACATCTCCCTAGGAAGACACCTCAGCAGCTAGAGGAGGTGGGGGGAGGTGATATCAAAGGGTGACCACCAGCTAGCTGGGCAGGAAAAATGATAGGTAGTTATGCCCAGAAATAAGTCTGTACTGTTCAGAAATACAGGCAGAAGTATTTATGGTAGAAATGACCGATTCCTGAGATTTGCTTGGCTCAGAATATTCAAATGTATTAGGCATTACTTGCACAGGGAAACAGTGAAGCCTTTAACAGGTCATAGGATCTGTCTCCTCTTTTCTGGAAGAGGATGCCATGCTGGGTCTGTTCCTGTCCACTGGCACCCCCAAGGCCAGCTAAGAACAGCATCTGCCTACACACCACCTCAGGACTCTGGACCTGGAGTCACCCAGACATCTGACTGGAGATGAGAAAAAGGCAGGCAGCTGTTAACAGCAGACATGTGCTTCTGAATGCTGGGCCTTCTCGCCCTCTGGAAAAGAAGTGGGTAGGTAGTGTCTAAGGTTTACAGATCACTGAATGGCAGTCAAACTGGGAGTGAAAACCAAAGTAAAAAAAATAAAATAAAATTGCAACCAAGCAATGGGATCGGAAGTGATATCCAAGAAGGCTTTTGTGGCTGTGGTTATTACCTGTATAAAATTGTCTCTTTTTTATCTTGTGTGTATAGGGTGTGTATATGTGTGTGTGTGTGTACGTTTGTGTGTGCTTCAGAACATACATGTGCTGCAGCATGCATGTGGAGATCAGAGGAGAGCCTTGGGCTGCCTTCCACCTTGTTTGAGACAGGCTTTCTTGTGTTCACCAGGCTGACTGGCCTGCAAGCTTCTGGGGATTCTCCTGTCTCCACCTTCCATCTTGCCATGGGAACAGTAGGATTACAGATACTCTCAGAACTGCATCCAGATTTATGTGGGTTCCTCTGAACTCAGGTCATCACACTGGACTCACAACACTGAGCCATCTCCACAGCCTTAAGTTAAAAAAAAAAAAACTCTGGCTGGAGAGACAGTTCAGTGGTTAAAGGCATTTGTTTACAAAGCCTGCTGACCTGGGTTTGATTCCCCAGTATCCACATAAAGCCAGATGCAAATAATAAAATAAAATAAAATAATAAAATAAATAGCACATGCACCACTTTTTGCACCTGAGTTTCTTTTGCAATGACAGACAGCTCTGATGCACCCATTCTCTCTCTCTCTCTCTCGCTCTCTCTCTCTCTCTCACACACACACACACTTTCTCTCTCATTTTCTCCCTCAAATAAATTTTTAAAAAATTAATAGCCAGATGTGGTGGTGCAAATGTTTAATCCCAGCACTCAGGAGGCAGAGGTAGGAGGATCACTATGAGTTTGAGGCCAGTCTGGGACTACAGAGTGAGTTCCAGGTCAGCCTGGGCTAGAATGAGACCCTACCTGGGAAAAAAATTAAAAATTAACAAACTACTAATGAAATGAAAATAAAAATTAAACAGTAAAGTAATAAGCAAACAAGTTTTGCTAAAGCCAGAGGGCCCCTATGGCAGTATGCATGTGAGAACAATCAGGGAAACGGTACCAGAGTGACAGCCACAGTCATTTCAGGCGTCCACCACCACCACGTCTAGCCAGGGTTTGTCAGACACAAGAGGCTTCACACTCAGACAACCAGACACTGGCTGAGCTATTGCTGCCCTTTGGGTCCAGGCATCCCCAAAGCTGGAGGCCAGTGCCTGGAGAATAGAGTGTCCTTGGGTGGAGCAGCCCACACTCTCATGGCTCCCAGGAGGATGAGGTTGCCCTGAGTTTACCAGGGTTGCTCATTCATCCCAGGCTGTGGAAGGAGGACCTGTTGTAACCCCTTTGCTGTTCCCAGATTTGCTTTGCTGGCACATGGATTCCCGGATCTCATCTGCGCCACCCCTTCTGGCTCCTGCGGGGCTCCGAGTGGAAACACAGGTTAGGAGTTTAACCCCTGCGTGGTTGGAGTTTAAAAACTAAATTTGGCAAGTGATCAAACTCAATTGCAGACCTAATTGCTTTCACTTAAAACAATATTAAGGCAAATGTGATATTGTGTTTAACTTGGAGGAACGGCCTTATTGGCAGCGTAGTCTAGCTCTTATTTCTCACAAGGGAGGCCTTGCCCTGCAGACAGCTTACACAAAAATCTTATGAAGTCCCTGTCTGTCAAGCCAAGTCCTTTTAGAAGAAGCAAATGGCTGCCACACCATTCCCCAAGGCCACTGGAGGTGATGTGACTGTCACCTGTGGGTGGTACAGGGCTGACCATGGTGAACATGAGGCCTGGTCAAGTAGCACAGCAGCTGTGCAGGGCAAAAAGATCAAAAAGGAAAATTCTGTGAAAGATTCTACAGGACACTGGGGGCCAGGCAGGCCCTGGAATGAGCCAGGAAACTATGCAGAATTAAAAAAAAAAAAAAAAAAAAAAAAAAAAAAAAAAGATCGAAGGCTACTACTAACCATCTCCCGTCACATTTTGCAATGTTCATGTTCACTCCCAAGCCGAGCTTTATTCATAGTTGCCAAGACAGCTGTTCACACGGTGATGGGGCCCCAGGGCCTCAGCCCCTCCTAGCCCGCCTACAGCGCAGCAGCGAGCCCCACCACACTTGGCTATGCCTGGGAGCTGCAGGAGGGTGTGGGAAGGGGGGGTTCCTGGAGACCCTTGAACAGCTCAAGGCTCCAACCCATGAGGCCGCCAAGTCTTGTCTTCAGTGGTCCCATGCTGGCTGAAAGAAAGAAAAATATGAGAGAGAGAGAGAGAGAGAGAGAGAGAGAGAGAGAGAGAGAGAGAGAGAGAGAGAGAGAAGAAAAAAATAGAACTGTGGATCTGGGACCTGTTTTATTGGTGGTTCTATTTCATATTTCCAGTTTGGAAAAATATTTATGTGTTCCAGGCACCTCAGCAATGGCTGAGAGATGATAGGCACTGAAAGGGAGGGGGAGCCCTTTTATATCCTGAAGAATACTAGGAGATTGCAACTCACCCAAAGCCCTTGGCTGTGTTGAAACTCAAGGATTGACTGCAGCTTCTGCAGTTTTCCTTCAGGTCCACTGGCGTAACGTGCTGGGTGCTGGCTGCCCTCAGGAACCACCAATTCCAAGGGCCATGTTCCCTAGAGATCTGCCCTTCCTGAGTGTGAAGGAAGGAAGGAAGGGCAGATGTTTAAGCACTGCGAAGGCTAATGGAGAGACTTTCTGTGTAGGGGGACAACCTGAGGAAGGTTCCAGATGAACCACACTGGGAAAGCATGAATGTCGAGCAGGCCCTTTGCAAAGACAATGTGAGTGTGGCCTTGGTTTCCATGGGTAGAAGATAATAAACACCACCCCCTTCATATACCCATGTGCTTGGGACAATGGGCTTCAGTATACGTAGGCTCTGTGTTCAGCCACAGTTCCCCTTTCCTGATGGGCCGGGAAAATGCCATTTTTGCCAAGTTCTGAGCCTGCATTTACTGTGGGTATGTGTCGTGCAGCACGAAGCCAAGCCTGAGTAGGTGGGGTTTTAATGTGCCCCAGCTGTGCTGGCTCGTCCCCTCTCCCCACAATTCACCATCCCGTGAATACAGTACCAGGTCCATCCCTTTGAAACAGCTGCAAGCCATTCAGTCATATAAATCGAAATGAGAAGACGGTGAAAACTCCAAACCTGCCCGTCTGCCCCATTCCACAGCTGTACTCAGCTCAGCGAGACGGCTGCCCAAACAAAGCCACCTCCCTGGCTTTGGCCAGCTGACAAGAGGAAAGAAAGGAGATTACTATAAGCCCCAGGTATTTTGGTGAGCTGGAAGCTGGCTGGGGAGGACTTGGGCGCCAGAGACACCTCCAGCTGGCGGGCGTGCTTGGCAGCTGTCTGCAGAAGGGCACCCTGGAGGGTGTGCGGCATTTTTGGGGCCAG
>PVHP010053784.1:0-10677 GCA_004024765.1 Zapus hudsonius | reverse complement strand
TGTAGCCTTTGATGAATACCACTAAATACACAAGATTTCATTTTGGAAAGGAGATTGAATTTTAATACTCTGTCCAAAGAAATTTTGGTTCACTGTGACTTTTAATTTATTATGTAATCTGGCAAACAATGAATAAAATTGCTTCCCTGAACAATACTTTTAATAAAAGTTTCATTAAAATGCAAAAAAGAAAAGAAACTACGATCATGTCCCTTCTTTGTTTAAAAATGGGCGTTTGAATATTTATATGTCTTACTAATGCACAGCCCCAAATATAACCCTAAGACTTGGGGTATTTTGAATTTGAGGTGCCTCACCAGCTCCATCATGCCTCGCTGTCTTCTCTCCTGCCAACACAGGGCATCATTTTATTTCCCTTCCCTCTCGGGCAATTCCCGTCAGTTTGTTTCCTTTTGTCTACAGCACTCTGCCATGGACTGGCTAAGTTCGAAAGCAAGCAACGACTGTTAGACAACAGGTCTGGTCTAGGATTCGAGGCCTGCATGAAGTAATGGCCTTGCTGGCAGAATCCCAGGATGGCACGCAGCCCGGACACAGCGAATGCACATGCACGTGTGTGCCTTCTGGTCTCCTCTTGTTAAAAAACTACGTAGGTTTATTCAAGAGGCCTCCACCCTAGTGACCATATCTAATCCTGGAGATCTTAAACATGCAGGCAAACTAAACTTTTCCCCTTATACCTTACAATTAAATGTCTAAAATTGTTGAATTGAGTGTAGAGGTGGCAAACCATAGCATGCCAACCTGATTCTTGAAATTCATTTCCTTCTCGCATACAAAATAAACGCATTCCATCCAAACAGTCCAAAGTCTCCTGGGGGAGGCAATCAACAGCTTTTAATTCGGCCAAGTAATCCACTCAGTGATGAGGAGCCCTTAATTGGAACTGGGGACTCAGGGAAAAATGCATTGAGAACCAAAATCTGGGGACCCCAAAGAGAAATGCACTCACTATGTGAGTGATTTGCAAAGAGGCTACTGACAATGGAATCTAGCCAATTCAGAAATGTGTATCTCAGGCAACCTATACTGATCTCACTCTCCGATGGAGATTCTGTTTGTATTTTTCAGAAGGCAGCCAGAGAGCTGTGGCTCTTCCAACCCTACCAACATCCTGACAAGCTGACATCCTGGCAAGAGATGAGCCACCCCAGACCTACCATGGAGGATCCGCATGGAACCCGCAGAGAGTGGTGGGATGAGCAAGAGACCTACAACCACAGCCAATAGTCAATGTAGGATGAGCCAGCGAGACAGACACCAAAGTTTTTCAACACAACCTAAAACAGAAGTACAGAGGCCCCTAAGACCTCAACAATAAAGCAGCCTTAATACTCACCCACCATGACTCAGGGAACTGAGTGGAAGAAGGGGTGGAAAGACTGTAAGAGATATGGTGGGGGAGAACTGCCAGAGACATGGCCCCCCTCAGTAACAACATACAAAGCGGGGGTGGAACCGGGTTGACTCCTAGGCTACCCATAACCCCCTATTCCATGAACTGATCCAGACTACCCACGGAGGAGGATATCCAGCTGATTAGGGAAAGGGAAGAGGGAAAAAGGGGAACTGGGGATACGAATGTATCTAATTATGGATAATAAAGGAAAAATATATTAAAAATACATTTTCTCTATTTTGCCTATCTTTTGACGGCATACAAGTCTGCTTTCTATTAAGAAAATGCATTAATCTTCATTTTTAGACTTAATAATATTTTATTTGGTGCATGTTGAAACTCTTTAATAATCGTAAATAAGTTTATTATAATAAGACATGGTTTTGGACTAAATTTGCAGGTAGTTCTTAAATATCCTCTCACAGGAGGAAGTGCGTGGGTGCTTATGTAGGAACTAGCATAACCGGGCTTCTAGGTAACCTGACCACAACGAGGGTCATGTGATCTCTAGGAGGAAGCCTGCAGGTGGGAAGAAGAACTTTAAGCAGAGAAATACAAATTTAGCTTTAGTTAGTAGAGAAAATGGCAGAGACCTTCAAAATGGCATCGACACAGTTAAGGCACAATAAGCAGCTCCCCACAGTGGTGGAAAGATTGTAAGAGTCAAAGGAAGGGTAGGAGCGCTTACAATGAATCTTCCAGACACAAAATGGCCTTGATATTCATAACTCTGCAGTGCCTGATAATACCTACATAAGACCTTCATAATAGGGGAAAATATGATGACATCAAAACAAAATAGAGATTATTTGAGAGGGGAGGGGATATGATGGAGGGTGGATTTGAGAAGGGGACAATGAGGATGAAGAGGGAATTATTACCGTTTATTGTCTATAATTATGGAAGCTATCAATAAAAAGTAAAAAAAAAAAAAAGCAAGCCGACTGACTAGCACATGAGTCACCTCTATCTCATCTTCCAGGGCCCAACAAACATTAAAGAGGAAGTGGCAGATTAAATATGAGTGACGTTCTCACTGCTAGCCTAAGAATCTCCTCCAGGAAGATAGTAGCAGACACTGAGAAGACTCAAAACTCATCAAAGCAGAGTATCAGAGGCTGATGAAAGCTCAACACTAAGGGAGACTTACAACATGCCCTCCAAAACTCAGGGAATATTAAGGAAGAGTGGACAGAAAGATTGTAAGAGCCACAGGGTGTGAAAGTGTTCGCTGAGTTATTACACCCCTACACAGTGACCCTTATGGTTACTTATAACCCCAGTGAAGAGGGCCCTCAATACAATGGGGTTGGGGAGAGAGAACATAAGCGTGTAATCCAATGGGAATATGACCAATTTACAATATGGTTATATAATAGAGTTCTCAATTTTAAAAAATTTAAAAATAGGTATTTGTAATGTAGCTCTGTTGGTATATTGCTTGTCTAGCATGCATGAAGCACCACATAAAATAGGTGTGGTGGTACACACCTATAATCTCAACGTTTTGGAGTTGGAGGCAGGAGGTTCAGAAGTTCAAGGTTATCCTCCATTATATGTCAATTTTAAGGCAGACTGGGATATATGAGACCCTATCTTAAAGAAAATAAATCAACAATAGAACTATCCAGCTATATATATTCTGAGTTTGCACCTGAATCAAAATCAACATGCCAGAGGGATATCTGCATGCCAATGTTTGCCATGATACTGTTTTTGATTGCCAATTTATGGAATTTAGGTGCCTGTGGCGGTTTGGATGAAATGCTCCCAATAGGCTCATAAGTTTGGAAAACTTGGTTCCCCAGCTAGTGGCAATTTTGGAAAGTTGTGGGGTCTTTGGGAGGTGGAGCCTTGGTGGAGGAAAAGTGCCAATAAAGGCAGGCTTTGGAGTAATATATCTTAGCTCCAACTAAGGTACATATACTTCCTTCAATCTGTGGTAGAGATGTGGCGCCCCTAGCTGTCTGCTCTTTTCATGTTTTTTCCCACAACGATGAGACTTCCCCATAAAACTGTAAGGCATAATAAATCCTTTCCTTCCATAAGCTGCACATGCATATGAAGTTCATTTGCAGTGACACAAGACTCTGGTGCACCCATATTTATATTCTCATTCTCTCTCTCTATCTCTCTCTCTCTCCTTCCTTTACTCCCTCAAGTAAACAAATTAATTAAAATGTTTCTCTTTTGTATTTTTAATTCTCGATAGAATGACTATAATATGAGAGTATGGTGTTTTATATTGATTATCATTGAAGAGGACCTAGAATCACCTGTAAGAGTGTTATGTGGATTAAGTTAGCCTCCATACATATCTATAAGGGATTGTCTTGATTAGGTTAATAACGGTGGGACACATGACTCAGGGAACTGAGCGGAAGAGAGGGCAGAGAGAATGTAAGAACCATGGTGGGGGAGACTATCGGGAGACATCGCCCCCCTCAGCCACAATGCACAAAGGGGATGAGGAAACAAGAAACACTGGCTCCCTCTGGTGCAGTTCATAACCCTCTAACCTATGGACAGATCCAGTATGTGCACCGAGGAATAACGCCAGTGGGTAGGGGACAGAGAGAAGGGAAACAGGGACACCCTCACAAGATTTGCTCATACAATGTATATACTTATTCATAATAAAGATATTAATTAAAAATAAATAAATAAATAAATAAATAAAGGTAGGACAAACCTGCCTTAATTGGAAGCAACATTATTCCATGGGTTAAGGTGCTGGACTATATAAAAAGAACAGAATTGTCTGAGTAGCAGCATTTATCACTCTCTGCTTCCTCGCTGTACTGAATGTGACCAGCTGCCTCAAGCTCCTGCCACCATGCCTTCCTCACCATGATGGACTGTCAACTGGAACTCTAAACTGAAACTCTTCCTCCCTTAAACTGATTTTTGTGAGGTATTTTGTCCCGGTAGTGAGAAGCTGGCTAATACAGAGGAATTGTTTGAATGTTTAAAAAATAATTTATTATTGAACTATATCAATAAGTCAATAACTAATTGAATTTCTGGTTTTTGTAAGTGTAACGGAACATCTGCAGCAATAAAAGAAAATTACAAGAGGAGAAAATAAAAATGAGTAACCAGAGATAGTATGGGAAAGCTGAGAGAGGCCCAGAGCCCTGGACATTGCCTCTGAAATGTTCTCTGCAGGGCACCCTCTGCTTCTTGTGATCTAAGAGACAGACTCCAACAGAACAGATTAATTAGTTGTGTAAAAGCTTTCCCCATTGGAAGACAGAATATTCTGGGAGACTCAGGTCCTCAGAGACAGAATCCCAAGAGTGTTCCTCATAAGGGACTCACAACACAGAGGAAAGAGTAAATAAGCAACTCATCGAGGGCTGCCCGCCTTTATCAATGATTACTTTCCCAAGTAGGATAGCCTGAGGAGTGCCTCTGGTGTAGTGGCATCTTGCAAGATTTTCAAGTAGGATGGCCTGGAAAACACTGCAGGAGCCCCGGAAGTGGATGAAGCAAGGCCTGGACCACAGCTAAATTGATATGTGGGCTTGTGTTTCTGATGTGAAGTTACTTTTTTTTTTTTTTGCAGAATTCAGATTTATGTATCTACTTAGTGTATCTTTTGGTATTTGCATCATTCTATAAACTATGATTGACTTTCATTGTTAATTGCAATGATGTTTGTATATGTATAATAATTGATTTATCCACTGGCTTTTGAGAACATTGGGTTATTCTATGATTAGACTTAAAATGTATCGCTTGTATTAGTGTATGTATCTGCATGGTTTGTGTGGGGTTTTCTGTATGTATTATGATGTAAATAAATGAGAAGCCTTAAGATACAGAAGTGAGCAGCTGAGGAAGGTCTTGCCATCTTCTCCAGCATTAACCTTCTTCGCGAGATCCTTTCTTCTCCGGGTACCTAACAGCTTAACTGTCAACAGAAACTTGAAAGAGATGATCATTCAAATATCTTCCCTAGCAAAATGGTTAAATGATACACAATGAAGAGAGGTTGTTGGACAAATGAAAAAGAAGGAAATGTGAAAATTGGGTGAGAGAAGAGTCGCATTGAGAGGAAAAGACAAAAGGCCAAGTTCAAAAGAAAAAAACAGTAGAGGATTTGGAGGGAGCAGGAAAGGAAGCCTCTTGACTTGGGACGCAGTTTTTCCTGCCTTGAAAATAGCTCAAATCCTGGCTCTGAACAGGGAAAGATCTGCTAAAAGTGAAATTTCCTCCTAGAGCCCTGTGGCAGGAAAAGAGTGACAGGGCTGGGGTCGTGGCTCCTGCCTATAATCCCAGCACTCCAGAAGCTGAGGCAAGAGGATTGTGAGGAGGAGGAGGCCAGGCTGGGAATAAAGGGGGGGGGTCAGAGGCAGGCTAGAATAACTCACCGACTTCCCCAGGCAAGCTCAACGAGCTGCAGATCATCCTGGCGGCCGCCCTCATCATCCTCGGCCCCTTGGGCCTCGGCCTCAGCTCCCACGGGCGGATCCTGGTCGCCATCCTCCGGATTCCCTCTGCAGCTAGCCTTCTCCACCTGCTCGTCGTCTCCCTCTTCTATGGCACAGCCATCTTTATCTATATCCGCCCCAAGGCCAGCTAGGACCCGGCCACAGACCCCCTGCTGTCCCTCTTCTACGCAGTGATCACCCCCATCCTCAATCCCATCATCTACAGCTTGAGGAAAGGCTGCCCTAAAGAGAAGCATCCAGAAAATGGGCCTGCGGAGATTGAAAGGGGGGAAAGGATAGCGATGCTTGTAAAACCACCAGTCAGCTCCAAATTTCTAAGAGGAGGCATGGAGAAAACCAGACTGTCAAGAAATAAGCTAACTTTTGAAGAGCCACTGAATCCAACACCCCCAGATCCCCTCAACCTGCCCCAGCATTCTGTCGTGCCTTCCATCTCAAGAAACAAAGAAATCCAGGATAGAAGGTCAATTTGACAATTAGGAGCAAAGTTATAAAGTATCAACCAACCCCATGAGACTATCAAGGTAATAAAACTGCAACCACAGCGGTGATCCTTACAATTTATTTGCTATTTGGACAAAGTGGGGGAAAATCTTTGTTTCGTGGCAGTGCTCCTTGTTAATATGGTCATATGTGTAATTGTACCTAATAAAATATGTTTTTAAGTGAAAGCGACGAAACTCTGAAGAGGTGAAGAGAGGCCAGAAAAGAATCGTGGAGATAAATTCTTATTGAAAACAATAGATCTTGACTTCAGAGACACTTGCATTCAAATCTTTTTGTTGGTAGTGGTGATGGGAGTGATTTTGATTTGATTTGGTTTTGGATTTATGAGACAAGGTCGGATGTAGTTCAGGCTAATCTCAAAAACTCATCACATAGCCGAAGTTGGCCTTAAACCCCTAATCCTGCTACCTCTATCTTCCACCACACTAGGCTCGGATTCAAATCTTAATTCTTCTAATAAATTAGCTGTGTGATCTCTGTGAGCCTTCATGTCCTTATCCATAAAGTTGATTTAACAAATTATTTCTTTGGGGGCTTCATGAGGGCTCATTGACTCGCCAGCCACCAGGCTTTCTACCTGACACAAGGCAAGCATCTTTGTTTTGATTAGTGAGTCAGGCAGATAAGCACAGAATCACTAGCCTGGAGAGATGGCTCAGTGGATAAACTGCTTGCTGTACAAGCATGAGGACCTAAATTCAGTTACTCAGAACCCATGTAAACCCGGGTCTGTCAGTAATCCCAGTATTGCTTCAGTGAGATGGGAGGTGGAGACAAGAGAATCCCTGGGAGGCCTCAGGCCAGGTCGCCTGGCACGAATCATAGTGGAACAAGAGACCCAACACGTGAAGTTGTCCTCTGATCTCCACACAGGTAATGTGACACACACACTCACACAAAGACTTTTTAAATATTTTTATTTATTATTTATTTGACAGAGAGTGTGTGTGAGTGAAGCAGGCAAAGAGAGAGAGAATGGGTGCACCAAGGCCTCCAGCCACTGCAAACAAACTCCAAACACATGCACCACCTTGTGCATCTGGCTGTACGTGGGTACTGGGGAATCAAACTCAGGTCCTTCTGTTTTGCATGCAAATGCCTTAACCACTAAGCCATCTCTTTAGCCCCCAAAGATTTTTTTTTTTAAATGCATGGGCTGGAGAGATGGCTCAGCAGTTAAAGGCTCTTGTTTGCAAAGCCTGATTGACCAAGTTCAATACCCAGGTAAAGCCAGATACACAAAGTGGCCCATGTGTCTGGAGTTCATTTGCAGTGGCTGGAGGTCCTGGTGCACCCATAAACTCTCTCTCTCTCTCTCTCTCTCTCTCTCTCTCTCTCTCCTTCTAAATAAATAAATGAGTTTTTTAATATTGAATTTAGAAAAAAAGGAATTCACTCAAAAGTAAAAATGCAGTCCATATACTTTTTGCTTATTCATTTGAAAGCAGAGAGAAAGACAGAGAAAGAAAGAATGGGCTCACTAGGGCCTCTCGCCACTGCAAAGGAACTACAGGCGCATGTGCCACTTTGCGCATCCTACTCACTGGGGAAATGAACCTTTTGCAGGCAAATGCCTTGACCACTGAGCCATCTCTCCAGCCCCTTGCTTGCTTTTTGTTGCTTTTTGAAGTACGGTCTCACTCTAGCCCAGGCTGACCTGGAACTCACAGTGATCCTCCTACCTCTGTCTCCTCAGTGCTGAGATTAAAGACTGGTGCCAACACAACTGGCCATATACTTTTTTTTTACAAACTAATATTTATTCAGGGTTTTCTATGGACTGTTGCTTTACTTGACACTGGTGGATACCAAGTAAACAGAGTGGTTTTGCCCAGACAGTTCGGAGGGAGAACACAGATTCCCATGAAACTGCCAGCAAATAATGAAAACAAGGAAGAAATACTGTTTTCAAAACATTCAAGTGGGGCTGGAGTCCTGGCTCCGTGGGAAAGTGCTTGCCTAGCAAGCCTAAGGTCCTTGGTGCAATCCTCATAACAAAAGAAGTAAAGTTTTCACATCGGGGATTTATTCCCCTCTCCCCAAAAGGGCAACATGCCAGCCACCACATGTATCTCATCCATGACTAAAAACTCACCACTATTTCTTTTTCAGAACTTCTATAGAGAAGAAAAGCATTTAGGAAGAGCTATCTCAAGGATCACCAAAACGACTTATCCTCGGGTCATTGGAGATCTTATTCCTAGGGTAAAGCAAAGTAGCAGAGAGTTGCACATTTAAAATGTATCATTTTCAAAAATAAATAAATAAAACCAAATATAAAAACAAAAAAAAAAGATTTAAAAAAAAATCCAGACGACCCATGGAGGAGGTTATCCAGCGGTTTGGGGAGGGGGGCAGCGGGGAATTGGGGATAACAACTCATTGTTTGTCCACTAAATATTGTAACTCATTATGGACAATAAAAAATATATTTAAAAAATGTTAAGAACTGCACTAGCATGGGGCTGAAGAGATGGCTCAGCGGTTGGGGCACTTGCCTCCAGTGCCTAGGGCCCTGGGTTCAATTCCCCAGGACCCACATGTGCCAGACCCACAAGGTGGTGGCGGCCCTGGTGTGTTCTCTCTCTCTCTCTCTCTCTCTCTCTCTCTCTCTCTCTCTCTCTCTCTCTCTCTCTCTCTCTCTCTCTCCCCACTTGAAAATGAATAAATATTTTTTTAAGACTGAAGACCTGAAGTGAGGTATGGTGACTCACGGACTCATGGCTGAGATCCCAGCATTCAGGATGCTGAGACGGCATTGCCTCAGGCTGCAGGACAGCCTTGCTGCATGAGATCCTGTCTCAAAGGGGGAATGAAGTCCTGGGTTATAAATTCCACTGTTACCAAAATGTCAGATCCCCACAAGAAAACATTCATTAGTTCTTGCTTCTTCTTTACCCCTGAGGGATCGTGGACTCCACTGATCCTGGGCCCCTGAAATGGCATAGCAAGTGCTAGTCACAATAGGTAGCAAGATGGTCAGTCCATAACTCTGACTCAAGACTTAAAAGAAAGCTAGGCAGACAAATTTCTGTTGCCTTTATCCATACAGACTTCCAACAGGGAGCAGATGTGCATAGGGGCAGAGCTGTTTCTTGCAGGCATCTTTGGGTGATCAAGGTCCACCTTCCCCCAAAGTTGAGAGACTAAGTGATGGCTGTCCCCGAAAAGCAGCGTGCTTTCGCCTGTGTCTCTCGCCAGTAAGTTCCTCTCTGTGAGCTGCATCTCAGGAAACTCAGCCTCGGCTGCAGCCTCAGACAGAGCTGCCAGCTCAGTGCTGGGAGTCACCCCAAGAAGCAGAGCTCCTCAGCATGGTGTGTTGTTGACACAATGGGCCTACAAAGCCGGTTTAAAGACTCAATTCTTGGCACTGCTGCCTCATCGGGCGCCTGAATCTCACTTGCAAAGGCTCATAAAAGCTCCTCCCTTTGGGTCACAGATAATGCTTTATTTTAGGGACTTCTGAAAAGGCAGATTATCCGAATTATCACGCAGAGCATAGGAGAAAAGTTTTGAGAGCCAACTTGTACCCTAGATTTGCAAAGCAGGAGTGGCCAAGCCCAACTCTGCCGATGCCCCAGTTGCACCCAGTGAACAACACACCCTCCCTGGGGAAACCCTACCTCTTTTCTTATTGCCAAAGCGCTGCTAGGGGAGACGGGCAATCTGATTCATCGCCCCTAGTGGGACAGGACCCTTCAACACTGCACAGACTCCAACACTGATGACCACCTCTTATCTCGAGAAAGGTGGGAGCCTGTGGTATTTGAGCAGAGTTCAAAGCTGTCTACTAACCTTTCAGGACACTAGGTCTGTGGTCCTCAAAATACCATCTTTGGACCCAGCTACACCACTCCTTGGCATATATCCTAATCACTACCCTAGAGATACTTGCTTTCCATGTTTATTGCGGCTCTGCTTACAATAGCTAGGCAATGGAATCAACCTATGTGTCCCTCAACTGATGATTAAATAATGAAGATGTGGTTCATTTATACAAGGGGGTACTATTCAGCTGTAAATAAAAATGAAATTATGAAACTTTCAGGGAATTGGATGTATCTGGAAAGGATCATACTAAGTGAGGTAACTCAGGCCCAGAAAACCAAATGCTGTATGTAAGTGGAGAGGCCAGGGAGAGTGGTGGAAAGATTGTAAGAGCCAAAGAAAGTTACGAGGCAAACTTCCAGACACAAAATGGCCTTGGTATTCATGACTTCGCAGTGCCTGATTATACCTCCACATTATGAGAGGAAAAGACGATGACACTGAAACAAATCCAAGACTAATTGA
>PVHP010053783.1:0-10630 GCA_004024765.1 Zapus hudsonius | reverse complement strand
AGAGAGAGAGAGAGAGAGAGAGAGAGAGCGCACCAGGGCCACCACCTTGTGGGTCTGGCTTATGTGGGTCCTGGGGAATTAAACCGGGGCCTTAGGCACTGGAGGCAAGTGCCTTAACCGCTGAGCTATCTCTCCAGCCCCATGTTTATCTTAAGCATGACAGGAAGCCACTGGGGGGTTCGTGAACACTGGCGGCCAGCTCTTCTCAGGACATTCTTTTTGTTTGTCTACTTTTTGAATCTATGGGTATCATTATTTTGTGGTTCTTTTTCAAAATATTCTTTACTTCTTTGTGTGCGAGAGAGAGGCAAACTCTCTCTCTCTCTCTCTCTCTCTCTCTCTCTCTCTCTCTCTCTCTCTCTGTAGACACACCAGGGCCTCCTGATGATACAAATGAACTCCAGATGCATGCACCATTTTGTGTATATATGGCTTTACATAGGTTCTGGGGAACTGAACCCGGGCCCTCAGGCTTTGCAAGCAAGCACCCTTAACCACTGAGCAATCTCCCCAGCCCCTGTTTTGTGATTTTCTGGTAAGATACATTTTGGTTATAATTGCTGCAAAGACATAGATATTCAACTTTAGAAATTTCTGGTTGAGCCTGCCCTCGGTTCTACCTGCTTTGGTCACTTTGCTTGGGTCTGTAGGTTGGTGCCAGGATGGTTCAGATAACCCTGTGGTTCAAGAGACCACAGATATGCCAGGGTGAGAGTCAAGAAGCTTCTAGGGCTGGAGAGATGGCTCAGCAGTTAAGGCACTTGCCTCCAGTGCCTAAGGCCCTGGGTTCAATTCCCCAGTACCCACATGGGCCAGACCCACAAGGTGGTGGCCCTGGTTCTCTCTCTCTCTCTCTTTCTCTCTCTCTTTCTCTCTCAACATCTATCTCCTGTATCTCTCTGCTTGAAAATGAATAAATAAAATATTTAAAACAAAAACATCCTGGTTATCACCCACGAGACAGAATGAGATGAACCTTCCAAAGATAAAAGTAAATGAAGGAAACTTTGAAACCGACGTTTAACTCTGAACACCTCGACTTCCCTCCTCCTGATGGAAGTTTATTCCTTGACGGGGCCCAGTGTTTTCTCAAGAGCAGCAACAAAAAGAGCCAATAGGACATGGGAGCATTACATGTGGTTCTGTGATTCCTGTTCTCTTCTCAGTCTGGAGTTGAAACTGACAAGTGTCTCTACCATTCTGGAAGGTTTCGAAGAGTCTCTCAGTAAGTCATCTGCTCTACAAGCACAGCACCCACAGGGAGACACCTCACCCAGCGCTATCCAGAGAACGTCCAAACAGCCTTACAGTCTTGCTGCGATCAGCTTTCTAGTTGCTGAGCAGAAAGAACCCAAGCAAAAGCGGCTTGTGGAGGAATGGGTTTATTTGGTTTGTGAACTCGAGGGGAGACTCCATCCTGGCAGGGAAAATGATGGCATGAGCAGAGGGGTGGACATCACCTCCGCCACAGCACTGCAAACAGCGGCAGGAAGGTGTGCCAAACACTGGCAAGGGAAGATGGCTTATAACCCCCATAAATCCACACCCAACAACATAGCTTTATCGAGGTTGTAAAACCCCAACTGCCATCAGCTGAGGATCGACCTATCAGAACACATTCAATTGTTTGTGGGGGACACCTGGATCAAACCATGACAAGTCTATACACCACCATGGACACCACACCTCAGTCTGGAATATCCTCCCTTGGGGAGAGACCCCTCACCTTTCAGGATTCCACTTCTCGGAGTCTGAGGCACTTGCTTGCAAAGCCTGGCAGCCATGGTTAATTTTTACAGTTAATTCCAAGTTAGTGTTGAGAAGAAAAAGCTGTTTGCACTGAGGACTGTACTTCACTTCCTAGTGATGTGCGTGGGAATCAGTTAGGGATGCGTGGACCTCTTGCCTAGGACTGTGATTTCCCCTTAGGGACAAAGCGAGGTGTTGGTGGCGTTCAATATCCTTCTCAACCTGCTATCTCAAATGTTATCATTGAACCAACCATGTGTGGTGAGAGAAAAAATTGTGGTAGGATAAGTAATTCTCCCTTCCCCCCCAAAGAGGTCCCCAGCCTTATTCCTGGGGTGTGATTACTACCTTGTATGTCCTAAGGGACTTTGTGATTTTAACCAAGCTAAAGACCTTGAGTTGGGGAAACGCTCTTCGATTATCCAAGCGGCTCTATTGTAATCATGAGCTATTTATTTATATTTATTTATTACTTATGGAGAAAGGTTTTCATGTAACCCAGGCTGGCCTTCTACTTGCTAAGTAGCCAGGCCTGGCCTTGAACGCTTTTTTATTTTTAAAATATTTTTATTTTAAAATGGAGAGATGGCTCAGTGGTTAAAGAGCTTGCCTGTAAAGCAGAAGGACCTGAGTTCAATTCCCCAGAACCTATGTAAAGCCAGATGCACAAGGTGGCGCATGTGTCTGGAGTTCATTAGCAGGGGCTGGAGGTTTTGGCACGCCCATTCTCTTTCTCTCTCTCTCTCTCTCTCTCTCTCTCTCTCTCTCTCTCTCTCTCTCTCTCCAATGGTGGTTCTCTAAACCCTGTCACCAATGTAGTGAATCTGTGGCAAATGATCTGGTAGAGATTTCAGATCTCTGGGATCTGAAATCTGGATCCCCTTTCTGGCACATCACCTGGTGATCCTGGAATATTCCTGCATCATGGCTATTTTGCTGGAGGCCTTTCAGTCAAGTCTAGCCAGTTTGTTTGTTTTTACAGGCTCTTTCCCTGTGGTTCTGCTTGTCTAGAACCCGCGAACCTCTTGTCGTGGCCTCCTGAATGTTGGTCACATACCACCAAGCCTGGTCCAGATGAGAACTCAGCCTGGACTCCCTGTGTGTCTGGGTCCTGAGGTGCCCACTGCTGGTGATTGCTCCCCGGCCACCTCTGGAGTCTGGAGGGCAAGTTAAGAAGGGAACCCGGAGCAAAATGCAATGAGAACTTGGCTTTGCCAAGTTCCTCTTCTCTGGTTTGGGGAACATGACTTCTCTGAGCCTCTATTCTCATCTGATAAGTAAAGACATTCTAAATGAAATAAGCCAGTCTCCAAAGAATAAACAAAACACTCCCTTCCACCCCTGTGAGGTCCCGAGAGGAGTCATATTCCTAGAGAAGAAAGGTAGAACGGGGATTTCTGGGGCTGTGGGAGGAAACCACAGTGGGTGTTTAATGGAGACAGAGCTTTGCAGAAGGTAAACTAATTCAGAAAATGGATAGCAACTTATGGTTGTGAAATAATTTGAAAATGCTCAATGTTGCCAAATTGTATACTTATAATGGTTAAAATGATCAATTTTATGTCACACATATTTTACCACAATTAAAACAACTATTGTGCTGGCTAGGGTTGTCGCTCAGTGAGAACTTGCTTAACATACTTAAAGCCTCTGCCCGGCACCACACACACACAGCCTAAAAAAAAATTTGAGTTATTAGCTGGGTGTGGTGGTGCACGCCTTTAATCCCAGCACTTGGGAGGCAGAGGTAGGAGGATCACCATAAGTTCAAGGCCACCCTGAGACTATATAGTGGATTCCAGGTCAGCCTGGGCTGGAGTGAGACCCTACCTCAAAAAAAAAAAAACATAAATAAGGATTTAGAGAAGTTTCTCTTTTCAGATGGCAGTGATCACCAGGATGCCTCAAAACTCACCCAAGTGCTGAGAAGTGACAATGGTGTGTTCAGCACTAATGAGACATCTCTGTCTCACTCTCACACCCTCCAAGGCTCAGGGACCATTGCAGAAGAGGTGGCAGAAAGAACGTAAGAGCCAAAGGAAGGGGAGGAGTGCCTACAATGCAATGGTCCAGACACACAGTGGCCTAGATATTCACGACCTCATAATGGCTGATGTTATCTGCACAAGACTTGCTTAATAAGAGAGACAAAGGACAATAGGAAAATAGAAGAGAGGGTAGTTAGAAGGGATTCACTGGAGGGGGAATTGGGAGGGGGAAGAGAGGGTGATGGGAGGGGATCATGGCATATTGTTTATGGAAACTCAATAAAAAAGTTCAAAAAGAGTTGGAGAGATGGTTCAGTGGTTAAGGCGCTTGGCTGCAAAGCCTAACAACCCAGGTTCGATTCCCCAGTGCCCATGAAAAGCCAGGTGCACAAAGTGGCACATGCATCTGGAGTTTGTTTGCAATGGCTGGAGATACTGGGAGTGCCCATTCTCTCTCCCCCCCCCTGTTTCTCTTCTCTATTTTGACTTGCAAATAAGTAAATAAAAATAGTAAGTCAGAAGCAAAAGATTTTTAAGTAAAAATAAAACGAATGCTGGTGAGTGTGCAGAGAAAGAGGAACTCTCACACACTGTTGGTGGGAATGGAAATTAATACAGCCATGGCGGAAAAAAGTAAGGAAGTTCCTCAAAGGACTAGAAATAGAATTATCATATGATCCAGCCATCCCATATCTGCATGCTTATTCAAAGGAAAGGAAAGGAAATCAGTGTTTAGAAGGTATATCTACAGCCCTGTGTTGACTGAGCACATTGGCCAAGACGCAGCATTTACCCAAGTGCTATCATTAGATGAATGGATAAATATCACTATATACACACTGAAATACTATTCAACCATTAAAAAGGAAAAAGAAACCAGGTGTGGTGGCGCACGCCTTTGATCCCAGCATTTGGGAGGCAGAGGTAGGAGGATCACTGTGAGTTCAAGGCCAGCCTGAGACTCCATAGTGAATTCCAGGTCAGCCTGGGCTAGAGCGAGACCCTACCTCGAAAAACAAACAAAAAAGAAAACCCTGTCATTTGTGGCAATAAGGATGAACTTGAAGGGCATTATATTATGTAAAATAGATCAGACAAAGACAAATACTTTATATTCTCATATGTGGTAGCTGAAAAAGTAGAATTGTTCTTCCAGAGGCTGGGTTGGGTTGGAGAAAGGGTGGTGTGATAGCTTGGATCCAATGTCCCCCATAAACTCGTGTGCTCTGAATGCTTGGTCCCCAGTTGATGGCAATTTGGGAGGCGAAGCCTTGCTGGAAGAGGTGTGTTGTTGGGGGCAGGTTTAGGGGTTGTTGTAGTCAGCTTTCTAGTTGCTGCGCAGAAAGAACCCAAACAAAAGTGGCTTGTGGAGGAATGGGTTTATTTGGCTTACAGACTCGAGGGGAGACTCCATCCTGGCAGGGAAAACGATGGCATGAGCAGAGGGTGGACATCACCTCCGCCACAGCACTGCAAACAGCGGCAGGAAGGTGTGCCAAACACTGGCAAGGGGAAGCTGGCTTATCACCCCATAAGCCCGTTCCCAACAACACAGCTTCATCGAGGTTGTAAAACCCAAACTGCCATCAGCTGAGGATCGATCTATCAGAACACATTCATTTGTTTGTGGGGGACACCTGGATCAACCCATGACAGGGGTGCTATAGACAGCTCCCTCTTGCTAGAGTTCTAACTCTCCTGCTGCTATTTTCCACCTGCTATGTCTACCTGTGATGCCCAGCCTCTGCTCCTGCCATGCTCTCCCCTGCCATCATGAAGCTTCCCCTCAAGACTTTAAGCCAAAATAACAACTTTTCTCCTGCTTTTGGTCAGATGCTTTGTGCCAGCAACCGGAAAGTAACTGCAAGAGAGGGCAGCTGGTGAGCACCAACTTGTAACGTTCAAGTTCAACTGCACACTAGAGTCATGATCACCGACAATTAGTTTCATATCTCAAAAGAGCAAGTCAGAGGGATTTTGAATGTTTCTTATACAAGTTGCTGATAGATCTTCGCGGTGATGGATGTGCCAGTTACCATCTGATCTGATCATACAATTGGATTAAAATATCACACTGTACCCCATAAATAGGTATAATCATTGTCAATGAAAAAGTAATGCTAATACCTGCCTCCCAAGGCTGCGGTCAGAGACACATGAGTTAATACGTGTGCAAAGCCTGACAGGAGACAGAGTCTCAGTAAACGGGCAGCATAATGTCCCTCAGTAGGCAACAAGGATGCCCACATAATCCTCCTAGGCAGTGGCATTTACAGTGTGCAGTGTACAGTCTTTCCGTTGAGGATGTTCTCCCTAGACCCAGACCTACTAGGGCTTTTGTTAGTTCATTTTGTTTATGTGGGCACCGGGGAATCGACCCCAGGGAGTTAGGCTTTGCAGGCAAGCACCTTAACTGCTGAGCCATTTACCCACTTTTCATAGTGGATTTTTTTTTTTTTTTGATTTTTGGTTTTTCGAGGTAGGGTCTCACTCTAGTCCAGGCTGACCTGGAATTCACTCTGTAGTCTCAGGGTGGCCTTGAACTCACGGTGATCTTCCTACCTCTGCCTCCCGAGTGCTGGGATTAAAGGCGTGCACCACCATGCCCAGCTTTTTTCATAGTGTTTTGAATGTAAAATGTCTCCCACAGCCTCATGTGTTTGTGACAAAGATTCATACTTAATCCCCAGCTGGTGGAGCCTTGGGAGGCAGAGTCATGTTGGAGGACGTGTCACTGGGCATCTCTGCTGGGACTTTATATAGTCCAGCCCCACTTGCCAGTGCTGTGGCCTTCACTCCCTTCTTCCTGACTGCTGGAGATGTGACGCCCAGCCATGTGTTCCTGACATGCTGTCCCCTCCGTGAAGAACCTCCCCTCAAACTGGAAGCTGGAAATAAACCCTCTCCTTCCGTTAGCTGCTTCTGGTCAGGTGCTTTGTCCCAGCAACGAGAAGGGAGCTGCCGTACTCTGCAGATCTTCAGATGGAGAGGGTGTTTTGGACCCAATCTGATCCCATAGGTCTTTCCCAACTGGGAAGTGGAGGTATGACTTTGGAAACATGGTGGAGAGAATGAAACATTGCGAACCATAAAGATGAGGAAGGCAAAGGTAATAATCAAATCGGTTCTTTTTATTTTATAATCTAGTTCTCTCTCTTTATATATATAGATAGATAGATGGAGAGACAGAGAAGCTATAGGATATTCATATATATACATGATATATATGTGAATATCCTGTGTATATATGAATCATATATCATATATATGAATATATATACATATATACACATCATATATATTATATATATATAATATGTATAATATGAGTGAGTATGAGTATGGGCGCGCCAGGGCCTCCAGCCACTGCAAACAAACTCCAGATGCATGAGCCACTTCGTACCTCTGGTTTACATGGGCACTGGGGTCCTTACACTCTGGAGGCAACCCCCACTGAGCAATGTCTCCAGCCCAGGAAATGGATTCTTTGCTAGTGCCTGCAGAGAGGAGCACTCTCCTGCTGGAACCCTGAGTATGGGGAGACCTGTGTTGGAATTCAGTTTACAAAGCTGTAGCTTGTAGATCTGTGTGTTTGAAGCTTTTGGGTTTGTGGTGACTGACTATGGCAGAAACAGGAAACTAACACAAGAGGCAACAGAGAGGAAAATCAGAGAGACCAGCATGGGCACCTCAATACATGAAGCCACTTTGATTTGCTCAGGACAATAAGCATCTCCAATCCTTTCACTTGCCATCTATGCCAACTGCCAACCCATCACTGGACC
The DNA here is from genome assembly GCA_004024765.1 of Zapus hudsonius. Lineage (NCBI taxonomy): Eukaryota > Metazoa > Chordata > Mammalia > Rodentia > Dipodidae > Zapus > Zapus hudsonius. The sequence continues at coordinate 3,108 of PVHP010053783.1, read as the reverse complement.
ACCACCTTCCTAAATGTACCGAACTTCCACTGTGAAAACTCAACATTAGCCAGGAGGCTCTGCCACCCATGGGAGATGCAGAATAAATCTCACCTTCGAAGAGCAGTTGTAGGGCAAGCAGCCAGACACTTATGAAGTGCCACGTGCCCAGGCCTTCCAGGACGTCACCAATGATATAATCAGACCTTTAACTTTCCCAAAGCACAGATAGAAGCTAGAAGGCTGCATGGCTCTCACTGGAGCTTGAAACTTCTACTACGACACCTCCATCTCTTAGTTTTGATTTTTTTATAATTATTTATTTGACGGAGAGGAACAGAGTATGAGTGTGCCAGGGTCTCCTATATCTGCAAAGCAACTCCAGACACATGCACCATTTTGTGCATCTGGCTTTTTAGGGGTACTGGGCCATCAAGCTTTGCAAGCATGTGCCCTTAATCACTAATTTTGTTAATTTTATTTTTTTCGAGGTAGGGTCTCTAGCCCAGGCTGACCTGGAATTCCCTCTGTAGCCCCAGGCTGGCCTCAAACTCATGACCCTCCTACCTCAGCCTCCATACCACAATGGCCAGCTGGTTTTATTTTTACATTCTTTTCTTTTTGAGATTTCTGTAAAACTTAGACAATTTGCCACAGTCCCACCTCAGATATACTTATCAGTAGATAAACATTTAAAAACTGGCTTTTTCATAGATCGAACCATAGAAAATAAATAGTTTTGAGGACCTAAGAGAATAAAAGAAGAAAAAAGCCCTTAGCAATATATGAGGCCTTGGAATATTTGCTCTTAGCTCCGTTGACTTCTGCCACTCAGGACCCACACTTAGAATAAAACGAGGCTGAAAAAGTGAGATTTCCAACCACCAGGAAATAGGAAGTTTATTAAACTCCTGGCACTGGGCTGGATCCCATGTGGGAGGTACTATTGTTATAATCTCCATTTTACAGGTGAGAAAACTGAGGCAGAGAGAGAGAGAGAGAGAGAGAGAGAGAGAGAGAGACCTAGTAACATGTTCATGTCCACAAACTACCAAGTGGTAAAACTGGGATTGAAACGAAGGTCATCTAGCAGCGAAAAGCCCAGGCTTCTTGGCATCACCCCACTGGGTGACTGGCCTCTCTGGAAAGCGACCTGAAACCTCCCAGCCCCAAACAAGGATGCAATAAAAGGATCGATGAAAAACTCAGCGAATCCAGACACTCCATAATAAAATTGTTTTTTTCTGACTTAAAAGGTAATAAAGTCCACACTCACTCGTGATGTTTAGGACCATATTAAAAGCACACTGAGAGCCAGGTGTGCTGGCGTGCACCTCTGATCCCAGCACTTGGGAGGCAGAGGCAGGAGGATCTCTGTGAGTTCAAGGCCAGCCTGAAACTACTCAGTGAATTCCAGGTCAGCCTGGGCTAGAGTGAGACCCGACCTCGAAACAAACCAACCAACAAACAGCACACTGAGGAAAAGCAAAGTCTCAGCTGCTTCTTTCCAGGAGCCCAGTGACTTTCTGCAGCCCTGAAGGCCACAGCTGCAGGAACCACCTCAGCACCTGTGAAGAAGATGACTTCTCCCACAGACCTAGAAAGCAGGCTCTGGGAGGGAGAAGATCCTATCAGCCAGAAGATTCCTATTCTCTGGAGCCTGCAGCGGTCCTGGGCTACTTACTAGGCAAGGAGCTATTTAAAGCTTTGATTGGTCGTCATTTGGTTTCAATGGATTCAAAATGTAGCTTAAAAATATTTTTCATTTATAGCTGAGATTCTGGCAAAAGAGGAGCCACCACAGTCATACCGTGGAGCATCCATATGGAACCCCACAGAGAATGACAGGATGAACAAGGGACCCACAGCCATTCAATCAACACAGGATAAGCCAGTGAGACAGAAACCAACGATTTTTGACACAAAGACCCCTAAGCTCACAACCTTAAAGCAGCCTTAATACTCATCCACCACGACTCAGGGAACTGAGCTGAAGAGGGGGCGGAAAGATTGTGAGAGCCGTGGTGGGGGAGACGATCCAGGGGCATGGCACCCCTCAGTGACAACACACTTGGGCCAGGAGAACCAGGCTGAGTACTAGGCTCTCCATGGTCCCCTGTCACAAGGACTGATCCAGACGGCCCACGGGGGAGGATATCCAGCTGATTGGGGATGGGGAGGGGGGCATTGGGGAATTGGGGAATAACAACTCATTGCTTGCCCACTGAATAATGTAGCTCATTATGGACAATAAAAAAAGTATTTTTCATTTATTTATTTAAAGAGATGGGGGGTGTGGACACGCCAGAGCCCTCCAATTACTGCAAACAAACTCCAGATACATACGCCACTTTGTCCATCTGGCTTTCTGTGGGTACTGGGAGATCAAACCCAGGTTGTTAGGCTTTGCAGGTAAGTGCCTTAACTGCTGAGCCATCTCTCCAGCCCTCCAAATGGAACTTAAACTATTTCTAAAGTGTATAATTCATTTGACTAAAATTTGTTTAAAATTCTGACTTAAGTTCCTATTTTAAAAGAAAGAACTACGGTTTTCATCATGGCTTAAAAAGAGAGGTTCGGGGTTGGAGAGATGGCTCAGCAGTTAAGAGAACTTTCTATGCGAGCAGGAGTCCTTGAGGAGACCTGAGAGACCACCTGAGTTCAATTCCCAGGACCCACCCAGACAGCTGGGAGTGGGCATGCGCAGTTCCCATAGGAAAGCTGAAAGATGAGACTCCCTGGAGCCCCTGCCCACATGGTAGGCTCTGCTGTCAGAGAGACTGCAGCTGAAATGAGGGCGGTGGGAGATCACCAACACTCAGCCAGGCAAGCGCAGGTTAGCCTATGGGCTGACTCTACCTGAGCACGTCCACGTGCATACGTCACACACCATACACTCACTCAAGCAAAAGAAAGAAAGAAGGAAAGAAAGAAGGAAGGAAGGAAAGGAGGAAGACAGACAGACAGAAAGAAAGAGGGAGGGAGGAAAGGAGGAAGGGAGGGAGGGAGAGAGGGAGGGAAGAAGGAAGGAAGGAAGGAAAGGAGGAAGACAGAGAGACAGAAAGAAAGAGGGAGGGAGGAAAGGAGGAAGGGAGGGAGGGAGAGAGGGAGGGAAGAAGGAAGGAAGGA
>PVHP010053782.1:0-10683 GCA_004024765.1 Zapus hudsonius | reverse complement strand
GACACTGCAAGAACTCCTTCCCGTAGCCTCCTAAAGACCATTTGAAATCTAAAAAGCTCCTCCTCTTCCTCCTCCCTGTTTTCTCCTTCTCATAAAACACACAGGAAGGTGTCAGCTTTTAAAATTCCTAAATTCAATAGCCACAGGCAATATATAAATTCTGTTCAAAGTATCTGGACCACGGATGGAGTCACAGATGATTTAAAATATCCTCTGTTCCTGTGGTCGAGAAGGCTCCAGAAGGGCCATGGCAATATTTTTTCTTGACATCTTCGTGGGAAGGGGAATTCAGGTGTGGATGACCACCTGTTCTCCAATGGCTCAGGAGTTAGAACACTCTGAGAACGACTGGTCTCATTAAATCGGACCTCAACTCTGTTCAGCACATCACTCTCTAGCCTTCCTTTCTGTTTCAGCAGCGAGCGCTGCCTTTGATCGACGGCCATTCCGTTGAACGTGGGGGACGTCTGGTTTGTCTCTGCGGCTTCATCTCCAGTTCTGTCAAGGAGATGACGCAGGCCAGTGGCATGCAGCTCCTTCTCATCTGCATTTTATTAACTTCATGACAGTTTCCCTCTTGCATGATATTACCTAATTACATCCTTCAGAGAAGCGCTGACTCTCGCTCTCCACTTTCAATTACTCACTCCATCGAAGGGAATCATGAAACAGCCACCCCTTCCAGAAAATCCACCCAGCCATCGGGTTGTGGTGGGAAGGCCTTGGTGTCGAAGTGGGGCCGCAGTCCCAGGTGGGAGGTCTTAGGGGAGGCTGACTTTCCCCGGTTCCATTCATGCCAATTTCCTTGGCACAGAACAACACAAGTTGATTGCCTGTGTGAGTCACTGGACTTGTTTCAAAACCGACTTCTGTCAAGTAACTTTGAGATCTTTCCAAACGCATTCCTTTACAAAGAATCCTGTTTTCCTAGGATTTCCAATTCTACGGTGTCCTCTCTCCATAATCTGATAACTTCCAGTCAGAGGCCTTTCTTCCTCTGTCTGTTCAGTGCTCTCCTCACTTTCCTGACCTTTGCTTCTCCCACTTTCTTATGATGCCAACAACCAGAGCTTCACATAAGCCTCTAAGGATCCCAGGTTCCTTTCCAGCTCTCCTGCTGCTGCTGCTGCTGAGAACAATGTTTTGTTGATTCCTTATGAAAATCTGAGCGGCTCAGGAGAGAGTCTTTGCAGCCTAGTTCCTGGGCCACTGACCCAGGTGCACAGCCAGAAAGAACCTCCTGGAGTCATTTGCTCCTTTCTTCACCATCTCCTCTTAAAGGGGCTCATGCCCATCTCAGATTTAAAGATCTAATTATGCAGTATTTATTGTGTGGCAAAACAAAATGTTTAGTGATATCAGCGTAAGCACAGGTCAAGCCTCCTCCGCTCTGAGAAATGTGCATTAATATATTTACTTATGTCAAAGTGCCAATAATTCCAATGTAATTCAGGTTATTAAAAATTTGAGGTTTTTTTCTGCTTTTTGATAATTTCATTTACGTATTTCACTCTATATATTTACCACCCCCACTACCTTCCCTTATTCCCTTTGCCTCTGCGCCTCTATCCTATCCGGGTTTAACTCCCACTACCCTCTCTTCTGTTAGCCTAGCAAATGTGTTCTGCTTCCCTCGTTAGCGTCCCTGGCCCCTACGGCTCCTTCCTAGCTCCCTAGTCTTCATAGACACTCCAACTTAAACACACAAATCCAAAAAATTTGAAACTAGAATACACATATGAGAAAGAGCACACACGGTCTTTCTGAGCCAAAAGTTCAAAGGGAGCTCAATGTTTAATGATCTTTGACATAAAGATTTTTCCAAGCTATTTTTAGAATTGGGTGGTTTTCCTTGTTCTCACGGGCAGGGACGTATTAGATGACATACTAGTACATTTCTGCTGGCTGAATCATAGGCTTCTGTCATCTGCGCTCCTCCTTTCTTACTCAGAACGCGATAGGTGACTAAGACGTGCTTTTATTCTGCAGACACCAGCCCTCGGCCCCAGTGGGCTGCCTTGTAGAAGTGCTGACCCATCAAGATCGTCTGATCACCCAGCTTCAGAATGGAAAGGCAACAGATCAGCCTGAAGCATGGTGAGTTCCCTCTGGACTTCCTAGAAATTAAAACTTAGGTACAACTCTCTAGACCCTTAACATCGTTTATGAGAACAAGTTACGGAAATTATCTAGAGGTCCCACAATTTTCATTATTTACATGTTATAAAATATCTGGTTTGGGGGTCAGGCGAATGGCTCGGTGTTTAAAACACTCACTGCTCAAGCCAGAGTACCCAAGTTTGACTCCCCAGGACCCACATAAAAAGGCAGAAACCATGGTGGTCTTCTGTAATCTCAGCATACTGAAGGCAAGAAGGAAAGCGGAGACACGAGAATTTCCCAGAACTACGAGAACTACGGCCAAATAAAAATCTAGACAGAGGCCCTGCCTCAAATAAGGTGGAAAGGCAAAGATCAACCTCTGACTGCCACATGCATGCTATGATATGCATTTACCTGCACATACATGCACACACACACGCACACACAATTAAGTAAGTAAGTCAGTAAATAGTCTTTTTAAAAATCTGGTTTGGACAATTACCACTGTACATCTTGCTGCTTTCCTTTTTTTATTGTCCATAATGAGTTACATTATTTAATGGGCAAACAATGAGTTGTTATCCCCAGTTCCCCAATGCCCCTTTTCCCCATCCCCGCTCAACTGGATATCCTCCTCCGTGGGCAGTCTGGATCAGTCCTTGGGGCAGGGGACCATGGATAGCCTAAGAGTCAGCCCTGTTCCACTGGCCCTAGTATGTTGTTACTGAGGAGGGGCATGACTCTGGGTATTCTCCCCCACCAAGGCTCTCACAATCTTTCCGCCCTTGTGTCAAAAATCATCTGTGTCTGTCTCACTGGCTTGTCCTGTGTTGACTGATTGGCTGTCACTATGGGTCACTTGTTCATCCCATCATTCCCTGTGGGGTTCCATATGGATCCTCCATGGTATGTCTGGGGTGGCCCATCTTGCTGCGTTCTAACTTAATAATTTTTGACTGCTTTTCTAAACTCCTCAGGTGAAACTGAGCACACACAAAAGGTTGCAACAAAGCTGAAGAAATCCAAATTCCCAGGCCTCAAATCGATCCTTTTAAATTATTTATTTATTTGCAAGCAGAGAGAGATAGAGAGAAGAGAGTCAGGCGTATAAAAGGGGCACCCCAGGGCTTCCAGCTGCTACAAACGAACTCCAGATGCATGTGCCGCTTTGTGCATCTGGCTTTATGTGGATACTGGGGAACTGAATCTGGGTCATTAGGCTTTGCAGGTAAGCACCTTAACTGCTGAGCCATCTCTCCGGCCCCACAAATATGTCTTAATGATTCCTTTCCTGAGAAAAGTCTCAAGCCTGTGTATCTCACTCATGAACATTTTGCCTGCATGAAAGCATGTTAGTTAGTAAGGGATACTTTTAGGGACCTTGATACATTTCAAAATACATGGAATAGAGAAGAACCCTCTCTGGTTTCTTACTCAGACAGTACAGTGTGTTAAAATACTTTAAAACCTTTTCATTGGCAATTTTCACACATGGGCATAATGCATTTGGATCATACTCTCTCCTGTTACTTTCTTCTGTTCCCTCTGCCCCGTCCCAGCGAACCCCTTCTTTTGCTCTTGTAGCTTTTTCACGCTCTCCTCCGTCATCCACTGTGGAGTGTTGATGCAGCCAATGACGTGCAGGTCTTGTGCAGCGAGTACCATCCCTGTGAGGTCATGAAGGCGATGCGTGTCACATCCAGAAGACAGCATTCCAAAGCACTCCTCCCCCTCCTCTGGCTCTTACATTCTGTCTCACCCCCCTTTTTCAATGTTCCGTAAACCTTGGAGAACATGACAGAGATGTCTTATTACATCCTGAGTGTTTAACAGTCATTTATTCTCAGGACTTTGATGAATTTTGAGTCTCCTCTGTCATCTACAAAAAGAAGCTTCTCTGACCAAGCGTGAGAATAGCACTAATATATCAGCACTAACATATGGACATAAGCACGAATATTTAGAGGGAAATCTGATAGGCACAGCATATCCATTTAACAAAACAACTGCAGCAGCTTCCCCATAGAGCCCATGACAGTCAACCATAGGCTTCTGACTAGGCTTTCAGTGCTGGGTATCAATTCTTTCCCATGGAGTGGGCCTCAAATCCAACCAGAGAGCAGTCAGTTACCCCCATAACATCCATGCCACTATTGTGCGCTCCTTTCCTGACTGGTCACTTGTATAGCTTGTAGGGCCGTCGGCGACTTTTCTCCGCAGGCTGTCTAGCACTTTCCAGCACTATGGCCGTTAGCCAGCAGGAAGAAGGCTTCTACTTCAGCTCCAGCCTGATTTCCGTGTCGTGCAACTGAAGCACGTGGAGTCTTCAGCGACCAGATCTTCCATCTAGCTCTGGTGGGCAACCAAGAGCCTTGGCAATAGCCTATCCTGTTTTGGGGGCCTCAGGGGCCCCCTGACCTACAACCACTGGGAAGGATCCCACCCCTGGCATAGGGACGTTCCTTTAATGACAGACAACCTATGGTTTCTGGGGATAGTAGTACCCCAACCTGAAGGGTGCTTCTGCCCAGACTCATTCTTTCTTCTTTTTAATTCCATATTTGAACCAGCCAACCAAGAAGTAGGCTTCTATATAGCTTTTCCATGTCTTTAGTTTTGGTTAACCTCTTCCCTGCCTGCTGCGGTCGGTCCTCCACCTCCTCCCCTAACCACACTGGAGCCTTTCCACTCCTATCCCACCTCTCTGCCTCTGTCGGGTTCCCTTTCTAGCTTCCTGACCCCTACTGACTCATACTCTAACTTACATTCAAATCTCAAAATTCCACATAAGAGAGAGAGAGAGAGAGAGAGAGAGAGAGAGAGAGAGAGAGAGAGAGAGAGCATGTGGCATTTGTCTTTCTGAGCCTGGATTACCTCAGTCAGCATGATCTTCTCCAGTTCCATCCATTTTCCTGAAATTTTCATTGTTTTTTTTTTAAATAGCTGAATGAAATTCCATTGTGTATATGTACTACATCTTCATTTTCTATTTACCAGTTAATGGCCATCTAGGATTATTCCATTTCCTAGTTTTTGTGAACAGCGTTAAACATGAATGAGTAAGTATCTCACAGTACAGTGTAGAGTCCTTAGGGTATATGCCAGGAGCTGGATTGTATGGTGGATCTACTTTTACTTCTTGGGAAACCTTCATATTGATTTCCACAGACGCTCCAGCAGTTTACACTCCCTCCAACAGTAAATGAGGGTTCTGCTTTCCCCACACTCTCCAGCATTTGTTACCATTTGACTTTTTTGATGATAGTCATTCTGATCAGAGTGAGAGGGAATCTTGAGGCAGTTTTAATTTGTCTCTCCCTGATGGCTAACATATTGAACACTTTTAAACAATATCTATTTTGTAGTTTTTGTATGAAAGTTCTACATATGTCTCATTGACATTCATAACTAAATAATTACTAAAATATATAAATGGTATTATGTTTTCAATTTTGGTTTCCAAATGCTCACTGATATGTTTATTTATCTGTAACATCGATTTGTCAGTTCTAGGTTGCTTTTGTAGACTCTAGGCTCATAGGCCCCAAGGGCCACCCACAGGGCCACCCCTCCTGCAGCAAGGGGCCACCTCCCAAAGGCTCCACCACCTTCCCAAACTGCCACCAGCTGGGGAGCAAGTATTCAAAACACACGTGACTCTGGGATTCATCTCACACCGAAACCACCACAGTGAATTTTTATGTTGCTAACTCTATGTGCTAATATGTTTTATGAAGGGGTTTTGTTCTTACTTTCATGAGGAATCCTTTTTTTTAATGCTGGCATCAGGGTAAAACTTTATAAATTTATTTGGGAACTGTTTCTTCCATGTTTACTGTGAGAAATTATATAAAATTGGCACTAATTCCTTAACAGTTTAGAAGAATTTTCTAGTAGACATATGGACATGGAAGTTTTTTATACTGAATTCTTTAAATTATCAAGTTTAATTCCTTTGCTAGTTATGGGAAGGCCTATTGAAATCATTTCACATCAATTGTGGCAGCTTGTGCTTTTGAAAATCTTGGGCTGTACTATTGCTCACACAACTCCCAGCCCTCCATTCCACGGAGTATTCCAGGAGTCCCTCTGAGGGTGGCCCTCAGTAGAATGGGGGAGGGGAAAAGAAACAGTGGTAACAACACATGAATTGTACTTACTAAAAAAAAAACCTTGGGCTGGAGAGATGGCTCAACGGTTAAGGCACTTCCCTGCAAAGCCTAATGACTCAGGTTTGATTCCCCAGCACCCATGTAAAGCCAGATGCACAAAGTGGTACGTGCATCTGTAGCGGCTAGAGGCTCTGGTGTGTATTCTCTCTCTCTTTCTCCTTAGCAACAACAACAACAAAAAATCAGGCACACTCTCCTGCTGCTCTTGTCCACCTGATGTTGGCCAGGAGGTGATGTCCACCCTCTGCTCGTGCCATTGTTTTCCCTGCCATCATGGTGCTTCCCCTCGAGTCTGTAAGTCGAAATAAACCCTTTCCTCCACCAGCTGGTTTTGGTCGGGTTCTTTCTGCAGCAATGAGAAAGCTGACTGTAACAGTTAAATTGGTTCCAAGAGTGGGATCGTTACTGCTAGAACGCTGACTCTGTGGCTTTGGCCTTTGGAACTGATTTGCAGGAGGAATGTGGAAGGATTTGAAACCTTGTCCTTAGAGACACCTTGCAGTGCTGTAAGTACAGCTTCATGGACCATTCTGGTGTGAGTTGAAAGACCTGAATGAGGTAATAACTCTGGACTGTGAGGTTTGGCTTATGTGGGTGAGAAGGAGCTTTGCCACAACTGCTCTAGAAGCAGTTTGTGCGAGAGGCTTGCTGTGTTCTGCCTGCCTGTGTCCTGAGAACTTGTGCAGGGTTGTCTGGTGTAGAAATGGACTAGTGTGAGCAGATGGAGGTGGCACAGAAAAGAATCCCTGGGCCAAAACTGTTCCTGATGAGCTGCAATGGCTTGAGGGATGATCACCATTGAGATTGGGCCAGGTGATCTGCATTGGGACAGCAGGAAGAAAGCGGACTCTTGAAGTAAGGGGGCCTGACTGTTGTAGGTTTACTGCTCTTCAAAGTTGGCTGGTGTTGGCAGCCAGCCACAGTCCCAGCCAGGAAAGCAACTATGTGGCAGCTGGGATATTCGGTATGTCAGTGCATAAAACTTACTTTTAGTGGTAGAGGCAGGAGGATCGGGATTTCAATCTAAGCTACAGAGTGAGCTCAAGGCCAGCTTGAGCTATATGGACTTGTCTCAGAAAGAAAGAAAGAAAGAAAGAAAGAAGGAAGGAAGGAAGGAAGGAAGGAAGGAAGGAAGGAAGGAAAGAAGGAAGGAAGGAAGGGAGGAAGGAAGGAAAGAAAGAAGAACAGAGAGAGACAGAGAGACAGAGAAAGAAAAAGCCAGCCAGCATGTGGAGGGAACTGGTCAACTCTGCCCATCCAGTCCATGAAGGAGACACCAGTCATCCTCTGAGGGACCTGGACAGGGAGGTGCTCTGTTTTCAGGGTGATCCACACAAACTGTCCTCCTCTACTGGTAAGCCTCATCCAGAATCACAAGTGTAATATAAAAGGTTCTCATACAACCAGACATAATTAAAATTGATATAAATAAACAGGGAACACTGCTGGCATTCAGCCTTAATAGCTGTAAGGAACTCACTCATTAGTAAAGTGGTCTGTAGAGGGTCCCTCAGAAACGGAAACAAACCGTCAACAAATACAGGGAAAAGAAGGAAGCTAGACCGGAAACAGATGTGACAAGCACAACAAAGGACCACAAAGACTATGAGGCAACAGCTTACCACCACCATTTCCAACCTCCCAACCACCCTAAGAACAGAACTCCAAGTCACAAAGGTAGGGGATATGTCAGAGAAAGAATTCTGAGCCATGCCTCTAGAAGGATCAATGACCACATACAAGACTCAAACAGGTGGAGGAATGTACTAAAGGAAATCCACTCAAGACCTTGAGAAGACAGTTTTCAAAGTGAATGAGACTTTAAGAAAAGTGGAGGAAAGAGCCCAAAACATGGAGGACAAATTAAGGAAATTGAAACAGTATTAATGAACCAAACAGGATTCTGGAAACGAAAGAAAAATCACTCAAATGAAAATCCCAAGAAAGAGCATCAACCATGACAAGGTCATGAAGAAGATCTAATTAATACACAGAGATATATAAAGAAAATTAGGAACAGGAACAGTCTTTCATGAAGTCTGGCATCCATTCAAGAAATCAAACCTTAGAACCATGGGGCAGAAGAGGAAGCTGACATATCATTTAAATGTCTTCAAGATCACTTAATGAAAATTTCCCCAACGTAGGAGAGAAGCTGACATGGAAGCACAGGCATTCAAGACCCCAATCACACATGACCACAGAAGACCCTCACCAGGACAGAGTAAAAATGTCAAAAGGGCAGGGAGCCAGGGAGATCGCTTGAAATATATTGTTCCATGCTTTTCTGGTTTTCAGGGTTGCTGAGGAAAGATCTGAGTTATTCTGATGGTCTTGCCTTGGCATATGAGCTGGTGTTTTCCCCTTATTGATTTTAGCATTATTTCTCTGCTTCTTTATTTTTGACATTGTGTGTATCGCATTCTGTGTGTGTATCGCATTCTGTGTGTGTATGTGTATGTGTGAAGACGCATGTACCTGTGCATGTGTATGTGGGCGAGAGGAGAATATCAAGGTTTCTTCCTCTTTTCACTCATCTGCTCATTTCCTTGATAACAGAGTTTCTCACTGAACTAAGAGCTGTTTTTCTTTCATGATCCCCAGAGATTTGCATGGAACTGGGGTTATGAGAGTGCATGGGCACACCCAGATGTTTATGTGGGAGCTGGGGAATAAAACTCAGGTCCTCTCTGGCCCTCATGCATTAGAATACACTTAATAATACTCACCAAGAAAGGAACAGGGCAACAAAGAGCACTTGGGAAGGAATCAACCATGTTCAACACAGCAATCCATGCAAGTACTCAAGACTAACAGGGGAGGTGTGAAAGGAGCAAAGTAACACAGCCAACTAGAACATCACCTAACAACATTGTAGGAATCACTCTCAATAATAACTTTAAATGTAATTGGCTTCAAATGACCCATAAAAGGACATGGACTAACCAACTGGATAAAAAACAAGATCCATCTCCCCAGAAAACCCACCTACCTGTCAAAGATAACCACAATGTAGCATCAATGACTGAGAATCAACTTGCTAAGCAAACCACAGCCACTCTTCTCATATTCGATCACATAAACTTCAAACCACAGTTAAGTCAAAAGAGACAGAGGGCCTGTCTATATTAAGAAAGGGAATAATTCATCAAGAAGGTATAGCAATTCTAAACATACACTGAATATTGGAACTCCCAATTTCATAAAACAAACACTAAAAAGCATAAAATATCAGAAAATTCCCGGCACAAGAATGGGAGACTTCAATACCCCACTCACATTCTGAGAAAGGTCTTCCAAACTAAAAATCAGCAGATACTGAAGATCTGGATGGTGCTATAGACTAGCTGTAGTACACACACACACACACACACACACACACACACACACACACACACACACACACACACGTATCCAAGAGGTAGAGAATATACACTCTGTTCAGTGGTACACAGAAACTTCTCCAAAATTGACTATATCATACATCATAAAGCAAGCCTTAACAGATACAAACAATTCCATGTATCCTATCAGATCACAGAGAAATAAAACTGAAAATCAATAGCAAGAGAAACTTCAGTAACTACACAAATACTTAGATTGAACAATAGACTTTTGAATAAACAGTGGACCATTGAAGAAATCAAGGAGGAAATTTTTTAAATTTCTAAATTAATGAATAATAATACAACCTACCAGGTCCTCTGGGCTACACCCAAGGCAGTTCTAAGAGGAAAGTTTGTAGCCATAAGTGTTCACATTAAAGATTCAGAGAGATCTGAAATAAATAGTGTAATGATGCAACTTAAGATGCTAGAAAGACAAGCCAGTCTCAAACTAAGTACATAGCAAAAAAGTAATAATAAAAATAAAAATTAGGGCAAAAGTTAATGAAATAGAGATGAAAAGAATTCTATACAAAATAAACCAAACAAAGAGTGAGTTCTTTGGAAAAGTTAACAAGATTGAACAACCACTATCCAAACTAACCAAAAGAAAGAAGAAGATCCCAATAAATAAAATTAGAGACAAAAAAGGAGTTGAAACAACAGACCCCAAGGAAATCCAGAAGTCATTAGGGAATACTATGAAAACTTATATTAAAAAAGCTCTAAATATAAAGAATAAATTTCATAAATGCATACAACCTACCAAAATTAAAGTTAGGAGATATGAATAATTTAAACACATTATAATAAGCAATGGGATTGAAGTAGTAATTAAAGCCTCCTCACATTTGTAACTTGGAACAGCTTGAGTTGTGGGTCCACTTGACAGGCGACTGGAAGGGCAGATTATAGGGCTGGAATGGTCCTGGGGAGAGGAGACAAGATGGATGAGGAAAGGGAAAGGGAAGGTGGGGGGGAGATGAATTAAGTATCATAGAAACCTGTCTTCTGCATTGTAA
>PVHP010053781.1:0-10643 GCA_004024765.1 Zapus hudsonius | reverse complement strand
TTTTTATGATGACTTCATCTTGAAAAACCAATAAGTTTTACAAAACAATCATAATTTAAAAAATAAAACCGGTTTACATAATTTCAAAATCATAATATCAATAATAATAAAGACTGAGGATGATGATCAGGATCGTATTCATTGTTTTATGACATTTATTTCCTATAACAAAAACTATAATGCAGTTACTACTTAATCATATTATTTATGTTGAACAAATATATAGAAAACATCAAAGTACTATTATAAACTTCAAAAAATGTTTGATTAGATAATTATGGGTCAGTGGATTCCTTATGGAGTCACTGTGCCCATCGACTCCCTGTTTATCCAGGGAGCTGTGTGGACAGAGTCATGGACGGCAGTGAGCCGACAAGAGCAAGAGCTCTCAGGAGACACTTGCAGTGAAGAGCTCCTTTATTAGGTGGAGAAAGGTTGCTTTTATGTAGAAGGAAAAGGAGAGGCATGAGCATAAGCGGCAAGGGGATTGGCGGGGGCAGGGTGGCCTGTGGATGTCTCATGAAAGGATTGGTAGGGGCCAGCTGCATAAATAAGCTAGAGGAACTTTTTTTGTTGTCTGGGCCTTGTTATCACCTTATAGATGAATTACATGAACTTCAATAAACTCAGGCCTTGAAGTGCCTGGACTTATCAGGGTTTTTTGGGGCCCAGCAGGTGGCTGGAGTTTAGGGAGGGAAGGAGACAGCGGCCTAACTCCTGCCAGCCTCAATATGAAATATTCAGGGTTTCAGGCCAGTCTCAAATTTCCTTTAACCATGTGTCCTCTGTGCCTCTCAGCAGGGTACTGCAGATAATAATTTTATGTCACATTACAAATGTTATTTTTGTCACTAGCTTCCATACTTTTATAGGTCAAATGATAAGGTAATAAGCATTTTCATTGATGACCCATTTTAATATAATTTTACACTTTAGTTATTTTCAATATTTTCCTTTCCTTTTAAATACTGGCATATGCATCACTATGTTTGAATTACTGTTTTTATTCTCTCATTTTTTATGATCATAAAAACATAGCACTCTTAAAGTGTCTTGAGATTATGAAGTCAGAGTACAGACACGTTATTTTTGACATCTATTATCTAATGGAATTGAAAAGTGAAAAGCATTTATTATTTTCAGAATTATTTTAGTACTTTCATTATAATGTAACTCCCAAAAATTAAGATTATAATTATATTATCGTATACTATTCACAGTATAAACATGAGTTTCAAGGTTGATTAAATATGCAATTCCACAAACAAATTAATATTGTATCCAATTGTTTAATATCTGTTTCCTTTCTCACATTTATTAGCCTCTTTTTATTCATTTAACTTTTCAAACTTCATTATAAAAGTTAGAAAATTTCATTATTCATTTTCTTTATATTTATCATGTATTTTCAAATGTGAAATAGACAGGGATTTAATTTTCCATTTCTGTCTACAATTATATCTGCTACCATTTGAGAACATAATCAGGATTTAGAATGTTCTTAACATTTGATGCTGTTTTTCTTAGGCGTCCTCAGTGACTAGAAGTGAAGTGCCAAGAAGGAAAAGGAAAAGAAACACAGATGTTTGAGAGAAAGCTCCTGGGAACCCAGGCACATAATAGACAGCACACATTTCCCTGGACATGAAGCTTATTAAAAGTAGGAGCACAATTCTTCTGAAGTCCACAGTTCAGACTATAGGCTATCAGCTTAAACTACAATTGTTTACAATGCTTACATGAAAACCTGAAAGGAGAAGCAAAATCCCATGTGGTGGTTTGTGGAAAGGGGATAATGCTGGCATAAGAATGACTAGAGGGTCTCAAGCTGTTAGCACAAGACTGAAGTGTTTATTTCCATTTCCCAAACTGTTTCCACTAAACCAAAGTTGGAGAGACCAGGCAGTGTCCAGAGGAATAGTTTACCTACTGAAGACAATAAATGGGCTTAAGCATTCATCAGTGTCCTGAAGGAGGGGGAGATTTTTCCTGGAGACCATCTCCTATTTAATTTAGGAAAACAGTTTCTAGAAAATCTTCATCCTCCATTAATCCTGGCTCATAGTCCAGAGGATTTTTTTTTAATTTTCAGAATTGTTTCAAGACCATTTCTCTGTTCCTCTTTTTTATTTTTTAGTTATTTTATTTTTTAAACGTTTTTATTGGAATGAAATTATATATATTAACAAGTTATTTAAAAAATATTGAAATCAGGATAACATTCCCCCCTCCATGGCTCTTACATTCTTTCCGCCACCTCTTCCACAAATTTCCCTGAGTCATGGTGGGTAAGTTTAAAGTTTTCATAGTTATTAGGTTTTTAAGAGTCTCTGAATTTGTGTTTTGGACAATTTTGGGCACCCTTGGTGACTATTTCCATTATCCTTCCCTAGGATTTCTGCATTACTGTGGGAATAGCAATTTTTCTCATCACACCATTTCCCTAGAGGTTGCATTAGGGCTCTAAATGGTGAGTTTGAAGTGGTTCATCTCCTGCTTGGCTGTCCCCCCATCAACTCAGATCCAGTTGGTGGATTTCAATTCTCCACAGTTCTCGTTAATTTCTGAAAAATACAAACAGAATCTCTAGCAGAGTCAGATCATTATTGGCCAATTGAGAGAAATATTGCTAGTTTGGTGATCATTTGAAGGGTTTGTCTTTCTGAAGACCTATGGTTAGTGAAGACCTCCTGTTGGAGATCAGGTTCTGGGTCCCCACTCAAGGTCACCTTGGATTCCTGTACCAGTCAAGGGTTCCCTGCCTCTGAGCAGGTCTCATAGCCAATTATCCAGCTGCTGACTGCCTACCCAGGTTGAGTACCTGCCACTATTGCACAGATGGGCACTTCTTGTCTTGTTTCTCTGGGCCATAGAGCAGTGTGTTCTCCATTCTCAGGCCATCGGTTGGTGTCGCTTGAGGATGTGCTTGAGAATGTGCTCAGATTATCGTTGGTCTGGTTCTACTGGCAGCTGGTGCAGGACTTTCTGGAATTACAAAGGCTAGCCTTCTGGGAGCTGGTTTTGTTTCCCGATTCAGCAGGGTCTCAGTGTAGCAGTCTGTGGAATCTTCAGCAATAGGGTCTTGTCTTTTGCTTGAGGTGGGTCTTCAAGAGCTGTGACAAAAGTTTGTCTTATTTTAGGGACCATGTAGGTCACTTTGATCAACAGCTCATTGTGGGCAGTACCTACCTACTGGATCGGGTAGCCAAAAAGTTCAGGGTCATTTGTACTATAGGTAGGCTTCCACCACCCCTCTTTGAGGCCCTTGTTACCATCTATGCTCCCAGCTGTTTTTCTTTTATTCAGCATTATCACTAGAGGTATTTACAACTGAAAAATGTAAAAGATGAACAATGTTCCTGACTTTTCAGTTGGTGATGATTTATGAGAGTGGGAGCTGAGAATTTGGGACTCAGTTACCCAGATCCGTACTTTTGGTCTTTATAATAGTAATAGAACAAGCTGAAATTCCAATTTGGTCATTCTTGGCTTTGTGTTCTAAAAACTAGCTTCATTTTTCTGAGTTTATGCCTATTCTCACATTGAAAATGAGCATAAAGTGTTACATTGGATCTTTGGAAATAATGAAACAAAGCCACCCATAAAGTAAGAATAATGACTCAAGTCCTGACGTAAAAGTGCCATCAATCATAAAGTCTCCTCTTCTGTCATAACATAAAAAGGGCAGTGAATAGGGTTAAGTGGTGATAGGCCTGAAGTGTCTACTTGAGGAGAACGCACACCTGGAGCTAAACTCTGTACAAAAAGATGTTGCAGAATCTGGTCATGGAGAAAGTTAAGTGAGGCACCTAGATAAATTTGCACAGCCACAAAGGGCCCCCAGGACAGTAAAAGTTTGATCCTGTGTCCTATATATTAATTATTTGATACCCAGTCTTCTATTTTTGAAATAACTTTCATAGACATGGTATTGATGGGGTTCTTAAGTTTCATTTTTAATGGTTTCTTCTTAAAAACAACATTTCTTGACTCTGTATTTAAGGGCAAAATTATCATTTTAATATTGTGTTTATACAAACTACTTTTATTTATCTGTAGTATTATTTTGTCTTTTTACACACACACATATACATAAATTATCTATGCCTCCCACCATTGCTAGAACACAAAATTGATATTTTCAAAACCTTTTTGGCATCTTTTCATCAAATTATATCAAATATTTGTATATGACACCATGAACATAGTGCTTATTCAGTATATGAATGGATCAAAATGAATGTATTATTTAAAACAGACTTTCTTACATCCAGCCATTATAAATTACTATAAACTATTATTATTAGGCACAACACAAATGTTTAGCAGACAGTTCGACAGCTATCACATATACCCAAAAAACAATAGCAGTAGCTTCCCTACTCGGGCCTATGATCCTCTCAGCCACAGGGTTATGACCAGACACAAACTCCTTCCAGTGGAGTAGGCCTTGAATCCAATCAAAGAATTGTTGGCTGTACCCAAAACAGTCATGCCACTTTCGCACAAGCAAGCACATCTTGCCTGGCATGTTGGTGATATATTACTTGGGGTCCACAACTTGGCAGGACTGTTGTTTGCCATCCTTTCCTAGCAGCCTACATAGCCCCTTACAATGCTATGGAATCCATAAGGGTGCGTCCCGCTCAGTCCAAGCCTTATTTCTCCATCTCTTCTGACCCAAACATGCCATGTCTTCAAAACCAGGGTCTTACCATTTAGCTCTGGATTGCAACCAACAGTGGCAATAGCCTTGTTCATTTGGGGAGCCTCAGAGACCTCCCTGGCCACAACTCTTAGGGAGGTAGCCCACCCCTGGAACTGTGACCTTTCATGATTTTTAGGAGTGCCCTTTTATTCTGTCTAGGATACCTTGCTTTAACAGTAATTAACTCTCTTCTAGAACCTTCTTACAGGATCTCTGAAGGCCCACAGTCATCCATTTTCAAGCAGGCAGCTCCATTGGAGAAATCTCTCTCCCCAAGAAGTTGCTTTCCCTTTATATAGCATTAGATGAGTTGACTTCCTGAGTCTCTGGAATTTTCTTCCTGCGCTGCCCTCCCAGAAAGGGATGTTTATTTCTTGTTTCTAGCTAACATGACTTCCAGAATCTTCACAACTCCTTTCTCTCTTCAATTTGGAGGAAATCTGCTAAACAACACAGTTTACTAATTACTTTCTTCCATTTCTTTTCTCTCTGTTTGTGCAATGGAATTGTTTTGATAGCCTGTGGCAGCTTCATCTCTAAGTCTGCTTTTTTTTATTTCACAGGTTTACAGATGAAGATAAAATTTGCTTCAGGATTAAACATACTCATAGATTCAAAAATTTGAGAGGAGCATTAATAAATTATATGATCTGGGGAATTTGAGATCATAAACTGTAAATGAGATTTGAACCTTAATTCATTTTTGTCATATTTGAAGCTTTTGAGATATCTAGACAATATAAATGCATTTTTCATATGATATAGAAAAGAATCTTTGTAGACCCACGTATATATTACTGAATGTTAAAGATGACCCACAGTGATATCTACATCATAATAATAAGAAAATAAAAATATTACCTTATATGAAAAGCATGATTTGTATGTATCCATATGTTTTAGAATGAGAATTTTACTCTAGAATTCTCTTTAGTCTAAGTGTAATCAGAAAGTCCTTGTATTAGGGAGTCTCAGAGAGGGGAATGTAACTGGAGAAAGTTGAAAAATTATACAAATGGTAAAGGAGACAAAGATGATGGTGTTATTCTATGGTTCATCAAGATGAGGAAAGAAACTATAGTCCAAGGCTCCAAAAGGACATATATCCAAAGAAAGAAGTCAATGAAAGACAATCCTCCCTAATGTCTGTATCAAGATTTGCTCTCCTGCCAATATTTTTGGCTTAGGGAACTTCATTTAGGCTTTCAGCACAAAATTTAATAGAGGAAATGAAACCATGTGTATTTACACACTGCATTTCTGAAAATGTACCAGAGCAACAGCAGAACACCTATGCAATCATGTAACAAATACATATATGCATTCCAGTAATAACTGATACATTTATAAACTCATATATAATGGCTGTTTATGTTTATTTATATGTGCAAACATTACATATTGTTAGTTACCAAAAATTTGAAGTTAGTTTTAAATGACTGTAAGAATGAATAATTAAACAATGCTACTTAGTTGAAAAATTGTAAGTTAATAGTACTAAATACTAAAATTACAAGTTAAATAATATGATGTAACTGAAGAGCTAGGGTTCTCAGCTAGTTCCAATGCACCTTAAAACTTAAAAGTACCAGGATTCTTTTCATCAAATTATATCAAACATTTGTATATGATACCATGAACACAGTGCTTATTCAGTATATGAATGGATCAAAAATGAATGTATGATTTAAAACAGACTTTCTTAAATCCATCCATTATAAATTACTATAAACTATTATCATTAGGCACAAGCACAAAATAAAATGAAAGAATTAAAATTATAGACCACCAGAGGATAAAGTATAGTGGGAGACTTTATTTAAAAAGAAATGAGAAGTTACAGATATCTGCAGCCACTAGTGAAGAGAGAACACAGGGAGGAGGTTTTAAACACATATCTATAAAATCTGTGCTGGCCAGCCAAGCAAGGGAAAAAGGGAAGATATAAGATATCAGGAGGAAAAAAGGTTCATGTGGGAAAGAACTCTGAGCCACCTTACCATAACCCGCTCTGGTTGTGGTGAGGGAGCCTTACGTAGGCCTGGATTCAGGTGTCTCTCTGCTGGACAGCCATGAGGGAAAAGTGAACAAAACTTCCTTCTCTAGGTGTTTTTATCTCTGGTCCAGGTAAGCCAGAGAGACAGTTGGTTGCTCTATCTTTGACCAATCAGTTTCAGGATTAGGTTTAAACTCTAGTAAGAAATACCTCCCACTCAAGGAGAGGGTGGCAGGTAAGTGGAGCCTGCCTGCAAGCACATGTCCAAGGTCACTCCTGGTTACCTTTGGGGTGCCCAGTCACCCTAACCTGTCATGGTGATACATATGCAGCTAAAATTCATTCATAATTTAGCATTTTGAAATGCATGAATATCCTGGGCTGGAAAGATTGCTCAGTGGTTAAGATGCTTCCCTACAGAGCCTAACAACCTAAGTTTAATGAGGCATAGTTATGGGAGGAAGGGATTTATTGAAGTTATATATCCAGGGGAAGTTCCAGAATGGTGAAAAAGGTTGGCCCTCTTTCACATGTCCAAGTGATGCTGGGATTTTGGGGTTCAGGGGTATCCCCCAGATTTATAAATCCTAAGTTTTGGGTTCTCTCCTAATATTTAATGAAGAACAAGAAGGACAAATAGGCTAAAATATCAGTGTCCTGAGTTTCAATGACTACAGACAAAATTCATTGAGTTAGTCACTACAGAACATGTGGTTGTCTGTCCCAAAATGGGAAGATAGAGCCCTTTCCTCTTGTATCAATCTTGAGGGACCCTGACTTGAACTTCAGAAACCTTTAAAAATCACATTTTAAAGTCCACAATAATTTGTAGGTCTATTTAAGGAGGTGTTTTCTACATATTGAAGATAGTGAATTGATATTAATTACTTGGGAACATTATTTAGGCCGGGGAGATGATTCAGTGATTAAAAAGGCACTTGCAAAGCCTACCTGCCGCTTCTATTTCCCAGGATCCACATAGAGCCAGATGCACAAGTCTCTCTCTCTCTCTCCTTACAAATAACTGAAAATATTTTATAAAAATGCACTACATTATTTAAAACTCAGGTTTCAGTCTTTTATTATAGTGAAGGTCTGCTTTCCCAGCAATTTTAGCAGATTTTCTGACTGGCACCAGTCACAAACACTTTCCTTTTATGGATTCAAATTTATAAACATATAGCAGGAGCATAGCATAGACAAAAATCAGTACACATTACAAAAATGAATAAATTTTGTATATAGTGGTTATTTCTTTATTAGCTTCAATTTTATAATGGATATTTGTACATGAGACCTTCCTAAATTGATTCTGTTATTGCTGAGTTTTTTTTCCCACTCTATGGTCATAATAACTAATGGATGCTTACAGTACTGGCATGGAAAATCTGGTCAGATATTATTTACCTAATCTTCATGACCATGATAAGAAGTATACACTATGATTAGGGAGCATTTATGAATGAGGAAAAGAGGTCTGAAGATAAACATAACCCTCAAAATTGCTCGGCTCTGAAGTATCAAAACCGACTCCCACTGTCTCTAAGTGCTATTTTGAGTTCGTCAGTCTCAGCATACCTTTCTTACCTTCATATTTTTATTCTTCTGCTGATTCTGCCTCATAGGCAGTCTCTGTGTATTCTTCCCTCACTGCTAGAAATTCTCCAAATTTTCACCAATTCTTACTTTTTTGAGTAAGAATACCACTCCTCATGAGACAGGATAGAGAAAAGGACTCAGCTAGGGATGGAGGCCCAGAGGAGACCAGAAGATGCCAAACACCTGATTTCTCATGACATAAGAATGAACACCCCTAACTTGGATTAGAACGCATGCCTGATAGTGATCTGGGACACCCTGCTGATCCCAGCCCCACCCAGGTATGGGTGGAGTCTATGATCCATTCTCCAGATCAAACAACAAATCAGATATTTTGGAAACAACCCAAAATACCAAAACAATTTATTTTCAGATCATGAATTATTTCTTTTCACTTCACACTGTATTTTCAGCATGCCTTATTTTTCAATATTGATTATATCCCTAATGTCAGTAAGGTAGATGTTAGGGTGGATAGGCAGAAAAGGAAAGGAAATCTCCTTTGCATATGGGTATCCATTGCTTCCTCAGCTTGGTCAAGACCTTGCATATCACCAATCTACTGGGAATTAGGAGACAATGCTCACTCAAAGGTTCTTCTGCTATTCCAGAAATGTGCCCTTCCAAGTGAATGAGGTGAATGAAAACAGCCAGCCCTGTGACCTGGGACCTGCAGGTAGTGGGACAACTGCCCTGAATACCTGCTGAACTCAAGTACAGAGCCAAAGACAGCAATTGCGATTCCCACTACCCTGGGCTGCCACGGTTCACATACAGCAATGTGGTCAAGAGCCAATCCATAGCTTCCCATTGTAGTTCAAGACAATGGGCTAGAGTAGGATAGTAGTAGACTTCTTTGCTATCCCAGAAGTCTGAATTCATGCATCCAACAATATTTTGCCTGTGCAATACTTATTTACCACACACTATACTGCCTCTCTTGGGATGTATCTTTTCATACGAGTGATGGGGAGTAGGACTTAGTCAGCAGACCAGGACAAACCATTTACGTACGAATGCTGAAATTCCTTGGGTAACACAGTGAACGTGTGCACACAGTCTCCGGGATCCTTGTCTTTGAATTTGGACATTTTGCTTGGAGAATAGAATTTTTCCCAGGCATAGAAATTTATATATATATATATATATATATAATATATTCACATTATATATGTGTGTGTATTATATAACATATATAAGCACCATACATATGTATATGATCAGGAATAATATATATGAAGAATTATTTTAAGCATATCCATTTTATATCTACGTAGAGGCATAGTCCAGGAAGCACATTAACCCTAGGGTATTTTCCAAGAGAGAGAAAAGCCTGCCAAGTTGATTCTTGAAAAATATTCAGGTTCTGCAGATTCCATCATAGGCATATACCATTATATTTCATCCCTTTATCTGGGTTGCTTCTTCCACTTGGCTACTGTGAAAAGTGGTGCAATGAACATGGATTTTTATACCTATGCTGGAGTTTTAGTTTATAGCTGTTATGGTACATGCTCAAAAGTGGAATTAATGGGTCTGTGTATATATGATTTTATTTGTTGAAGAACAGTTTCTCAGGAAGCTGAGGCAGAAAGGTCACAAGTTAGAGACAATCCTGGGCAACAATATAAATAAATAAATAAATAAATAAATAAATAAATAAATAAATAAATAAATAAATAGAGCGATCCTATAGAGTTGACTGTAAAGACGATTAACATAGCTACCAATAAATTAACTAGACAGGGAAAGCCTTGGTGTTAGCAAAGTGAAGCAGCTACCATTGCAGTGCTTAAAAAGAGTAGAAAGTGAGCTTTATCCAGGCTGGTGAGAAATTTCTACCTGCAGTTGAGGTCGAGACACATAGAACCTGTGACCTTCAGCACAGAATTCCCATCTGTGGCCAACCCCAGCCCAGACTAGAGCTACTCTGAGAAGTCCAGATCCCCACCTCTCTTCAGCTACTATGTACATGAGAAACACAAAAGCTTTTGTGTTAACTTTTCCTGAGAGACATGAACAAACATCTCTTCACCTCGGATAGGGCATCCGATACAGAATAATGCATGATTATACCACAGCCCAGCCTAATGAACCGAAGAGTTTATTGGTGATACTTAAAGGCATGAGGGGGAGGGGTTGCTTATAGAGTAACTGAAAGGCAACCGCATCACTACACCTCCCACATGAGTGTAGGTGAGATCCCATGAAAGCGGCATCCCTGGAGCTCCCTCCACAACTTTCAGGTAGGTTACTCCCCTCAGCAGGTGTTTATTGCTTCTTAACCTTCAGCAGGTTCTGTGATGCATAAGATTCAGAAACTTCCCAAGATCTCTGAGT
>PVHP010053780.1:0-10660 GCA_004024765.1 Zapus hudsonius | reverse complement strand
CTCTACAGACTCGAACACTCACACTTAGGAACATGCATACACACACGAAAGAAAACAAAAACATGTTTTCTTGGTGTTTGCATAATCCTACATTGTAGGCTGCATACTGCTCAAGTGTGCTTTGCACTAGAGATGAAGTAGTGCTGAGGGCGATTGGAGGAAGGAGAGAATATGGCCTACTGATAGCAGTTTGTGGGGGATGGGAGCCGGGTGTGCTGGCGCACACCTTTAATCCCAGCACTCTGGAGGCAGAGGTAGGAGTAGGATCTCCATGAGTTCAAGGCCAGTTTAAGGAATTCCAGGTCAGTCTGGGCTGACTGAGACCCCACCTTGAAAAACCAAAACAAAGAAAGGGTAGAGGGCTGGGGAGATGGCTCAGTGGTTGAAGGTGCTTGCTTGCAAAGCCTGCTGGCCTGAGTCAGCTCCTCAGCACCCACTTATGGCTGGATGCAAGAGAATCTGAGGCTTACAGGCCTCAGATTGGTTCGTGTGCAGTCTGACAGTTTGCAGCGGCAAGAGACCCTTCAGCTTGAAGCACAGACACCTCCAAGTTGTCCTTTGACCTCCACACCCCCCATGCCACAAATAAATAAATGACTATATAAATATTTTTTTTTAACAGTGGGATGTGGAACTAGTATCTCCAGCCTTAACATTGAGTCCTGCTTCCTAGTGTCCTGAGGCTGAGGGTTAGTAAGGGGGTCACAGCAGGGCTTGTGGTGACCTTAGGCTGCTTCTGGACAGCGTTCTGCCCGCAGTCTGTCTGTGCCACAGAGGACATGTCACTGTCATGTAGTCTTTGCAGAGAGCTCCAGCCAGTCTTTCGTTTTGTTTTTTTGAGGTGGGATCTCTCTCTAGCCCTGGCTGACCTGGCACTCACTCTATATAGTCCCAGGCTGGCCTTGAACTCTTACCTGTGCCCTCAAGTCCTGGGATTAAAGGCATTCACCACCATGTGCAGCCTATCCCAGCCTTTTGAGATAGGATCAAGCTCAAGCTATGTAGCCAAGGCTGTCTTTGAACTCCTGATCCTTTAGGTTTGGTTTTATAGGTGTGTGTAGCTGTGCCTAGTTGTAACCTTTTGAGATTGGATGTTTTATTTATTTATTTATTTATTTATTTGACAGAGAGACTGAGAGAGAGAGAGAGGAGAGAGAGAGAATGGGCATGCCAGGGCCTCCATCCACTGCAAACGAACTCCAGACACACACGCCCTCTTGTGCATCTGGCTTTTATATGGGCACTGGGGAATCGAACTCCGGTCCTTCTGCATTGCAGACAAATGCCTTAACCGCTAAGCCATCTCTTCAGCCCTGAATGTTTTCTTCTTTGTAGGGTGCTGGCAATGGAAGCCAGGGTGTTATACATGCTAGGCAAGTATAAAGCAACATCCCCAGCCCCTGTTCCTAACTCTTAGGCTTGGAGATAAGAATAAAGCCAGGGGGCTATTAGGCATTTAGTATTTTAGTATACCGTCATCTTGAAAAATTCATACTGTAGTTATAAAGGAGGTTAAGTAAATACTTTTTTGTAATGGTCTTCAGGGATTTGTTTTGGTTAGTCACTCTATACCCTGTGATGGAATAGAGGGGAATGCTTTACCTAACATGTGTCTGAGTGAAGTTGTTAGGATGTGTGGGACTCCTTAATGCCCTGTTACCTTACAGGAGCTCAGAGAGGTGGGGCAGGATGTGTATGTCTCTTTTTGTGCTTATATAAAATCATTTGTGTGTGGTATCTGCACGTGTGTTTGCAGATGCGTGTGCCCCATGCATGTGTCCTGTCATACGTCCTTCTTTCCATGAGATGGGGTCTCTCTTCAGCCTAGAGCTTCAGATGTCAGCAAGCCCCAGCGATTCTCTGCGCCCCCCCCCCCCATGGCTGGGCTTCCAGACGTATTTGGCCATGTCCAGCTTTTCCATGAGTTCTGGAGAGTCGAACTTGGCAGCTTCTGCCCAAGAGGCCCCTCATGCTGAAAGTGGCAAGTGTTCTTAACCTCTGTGCTGTCTCCCCACCCCTAAAATCTTTTTTGAGCTGGGCATAGTGGTGCACACCTTTAATCGCAGCTCTCAGGAGGCAGAAGTAGGAGGATCACCATGAGTTCAAGGCCACTCTGAGACTACGTTGTGAGTTCTATGTAATCATAGTGAATTCTGTGTAGTGAGCCTGGACTAGAGCAAGCCCCTATCTCAAAAAATAAAATAAAATCTCTTATTTTAATTAATTAATTTATTTGTGTGTGTGTGTGTGTGTGTGAGAGAGAGAGAGAGAGAGAGAGAGAATATGTATGGTTGTGCCAGGGCTTCCTGCCACTGCAAATGAACTCCAGATGCATGCTCCACTTAGTTCCATTTGGCTTTACGTGGGTACTGGGGAATTGAACTCAGGTCTTTAAACTTTGCAGGCTAGCACCTTAACTGCTGAGCCATCTCTCCAGCCCTAAGATCTTTTTTTTGTTTTTTGTTTTTTTTGTTTTTTTGTTTTTTCGAGGTAGGGTCTCACTCTAGCCCAGGCTGATCTGGAATTCACTATGTAGTCTCAGGGTGGCCTTGAACTCATGGTGATCCTCCTACGTCTGCCTCTCGAGTGCTGGGTTTAAAGGCATGCGTCACTACACCCGGCTCCTAAAATCTTTTTTGCATGAAATTTTTATGGGAGAGGGTCTCATGTAGCCTAGGCTGGCCTTGAACCCACTATTAGCCAATCCTCATGCCTTTTTAAAAAAATTTTTCTCATGCCTTTTAAGTACTGAGTTTAGAGGTGTATGTAGCTATGCCTCGTCGTAACCTTCAGAGACTGGGTTTTTTTATGTGGGGTGCTAGGGATCGAATCCACGGCGTCGTGCATGTTAGATAAATACCTCTTCTAACTGAGTGGCATCTCTAGCTGTTGTGATTGTGTCTTTCTACTTTGTTTGGTTTTCTGGAGATGGATTGAGGACTTTTGTACACAAGCTTGTTCCTGTCTATGCTAGGATATATCAGCAGTTAAACCATTGTTGCTAGCTTGGGACTCTTAGGAGTCCAATTGCTGTGGACATTGGAATACATGTCCAGCATGCATTGCTGGGTCCCGGCGTGGATGTGTGCACTTGCTTGAGCCCTCGCCATGCGTGGGTCTGCCCGCCTGTCCTGGCCTTGTCTTGCCTCGTGGTGATGACATTTCCCTTTGGCCTTCAACTTGAGTCATCAGTCTTTTGGGTGGTTTGAATGGGTTCAGCCCTTCGGAGGAAACTCCCCCAGCTTTCAGTCTGTACAAACTCTTGCCATCTGAGCCCTGCCTTCTCCCTTCTAGCTACTTCTCCATCTGGCTTTAGAGCCACCCACTGTTTGGGTTTCTGCCAGAGCTTTAAAACTTGCTCAGTGCTTTCCCACCTTGAGCTTCTCTGCTCCCCCTCACTTCCAGTGTACAGGGCTACTGTCTGGTGTGTCCTTGCTGATGTCACTGGCAACGTAGCTGGGCTGGATGTCTGTTGTTTTCTCCTCCGGGGGCGCCGTAGGCCACCATGGAGGGAAAACAGAGAAGCGGTGGGAGCCGAGCAAGCTATCCACTGTCCGCTATCTCAGGGCTGGGGTCCACAGAGCTGGGGGGATGGCGCAGGGGGGTCCAGCGAGGTACAAAGGCGAGCAGATGTGTATTGTATATCCACATGGTTCTTTATTCAATTGGGGGAACTTACATTTTATAGGAAAAGGGGGGTCAGGGGGATTGGGAATGGGGAAGAGAAAAGGAGATTGGTTGATGGGGGTGGGGAGTTGGCAGCCTGCACTGGGATAGGTGGGTGGGGACAACCTGAGAATACCTCATTTGGGGGCTATGAGTGGCGGGAAATACGTGATGCTAGCCACGGTCCCGTCCATGGGGATGGGTACAAGGAAGTTTTTCTGATACCCAATGCCAGTCATGCTGAGATGGAAATGCTGGTTTCTGTGGCTAGCCCATGGGGGTTGGGAGTCAGGGTAGATGGAGCGGGAAACGCCTACCAAATAATCGGGGTTTCACCTCACTCATACATCCTTAACCCTTTGTTCTCCGTGCCCTCAGTAGCAGCGCCAACAGGCAGTGCCCAACAGATGTCATTTCAGTGCTGTTCTGTGTGACCTCGAATGGTTATTCCGTCGTGGGAATGCTTGCTCTTGTCTCCTGCTCCTTGGGCGGCTATGCCCAGTGCACGAGGTGGCACATGCATCTGGAGCTCATTTTTACAGTGGCAAAAGGCCCTGGCGAGCCTATATTCATTCTCTCTCTCTCTCTCTCTCTCTCTCTCTCTCTCTCTCTCTCTCTCTCTCTCTCTCTCTCTCTCTCAGAAAGACAGACTAGTGAATAAATGCGCCTTTGTGCTTCAGTGAAAACCCCATATTCAGGGTGCCTGTGCTTAGGTGACATCCTACGTAGTTTGTCCTCACTCCTGGGACTGCTTTCTTGCTGCTCCCTCCTCCAGAAACACCTGCTCGCCATCTTCCTGGTTTCTTGCTTCAACTTCTTGTTGAGTCTGTGCCGGGTTCTGCCCTGGTCCAGGGCTCTGGCCTTGCTGCAGCTGAGAACTCCTCAAGCACAAGCCTGGTCAGGGCCCTCTTTCCTTAGAACCCTCCAGACCCAGACTCCCAACACAACGGCGTCCTCAGTGCTGCCTTCTCCTTCCTGGAGTTCACTTAGTCATTGGTGAGGGGTGTCAGGGGTACTTGGGAGGGTGCACCATGCGCTCTCCTCTCTGGGCCTGCTAGAAGCTTCTCTGCCTCCCACTTAGAACTGACCCTGTGTCTTTGGGGTCTCCGCATTCCTTCTGGAAGTCCTTACTGTGGCTTTACAGCAAAGCCCGATGTCCCTGTTCTGGTGCTTGGCACGCAGTAGTTAGCTTGGGTGTTCCTCTCAAGGCACGTCAACTGTGAGGTCTGTGCAGAAGGGTTGTCACCATCTCCACGTCAGATGGTGGGCTTACTTTCGGGGGAGGGCTTCTTGCCGTGTTGCCAACACTGACCTTGGACTCATGGTCCTCCAGAGTACCTGGGGTTACAAGCACATGCCACCATGCACAGCCTGTGTGCTGGTTTCTGTTTTGTTCTGTTTTCTGCATGTGTGTAGCTGGTGTGATGTGGTGTGTGTTAGTGTGGTGTAGGCACAGGTATGTGCAAATGTGGAGCCATGTGGAAGTCAGAGGAGAATGTGGGGTCTCCTCCCCTGCTCATCTGGTGGCAGCCAGAGCAGAATGTGGGGTCCACCTTCCCTGCTCATCTGCTGGTGGAAGCCAGAGGAGAATGTGGGGTCCCCTCCCCTGCTCATCTGCTGGTGGAGGCCAGAGGAGAATGTGGGGACCCCTTCCCTGCTCCTCTGCTTGTTTCTTGGAGGCAGGATCTCTCTGGTCCTGGATCTTGCTCCCCCCCCCCCCAAGGCTATGCTCTTTGTGCAGGAAGTGCCTTCTCCAGCCCTCCATTAAGGCTTTCCTGCCAGTCAGAAGTATCTTGTCGCGCAGCTGCTGTCCCTGCTGGCCTTCATCTGTGAAGAAGTGGTGTCCGAGTGCACGCTGTGTGGAGGGCTGTACTTCTTCGAGTTCGTGAGCTGCAGCGCCTTTCTCCTGAGCCTTCTCCTGCTGCTTGTGTACTGCACATGCGTGTACGACAGCGTGGACGTTGAGAAGATGAAGTCCTCGGTGAGTGTGGTTGCTGTGATCTTCCTGCTTTATTGTTCGAGGAGGTGTGCTTTCAGATGGATGAGGGGAGGGAGTGAGGCTAGGATCAGAGGGTTTACAGAGCCTGCCTCAGTAAGTACGCTGAGAGTGAGTGAGGGAGCACACGCATGTGCACACACCTGTGAACACATGTGCACGAATACTCCACCAGGACCACCACCTTGTGGGTCCGGCTTATGTGGGCACCGGGGAATTGAACCGGGGGCCTTAGGCACTGGAGGCAAGTGCCTTAACTGCTGAGCCATCTCTCCAGCCCTAGTCTTGTCTTTTTAAAAATGTATTTTATTTGTTGATTGATTTATTTGAGAGAGAGTGAAAGAGAGAGTGAGAGAAAATGGGCACACCATGTCCTTTAGCCACTGCAAAGGAACTGCAGACACATGCTCCACCTTGTGCATCTAGCTTTACGTGGGTCCTGGGAAATTGAACTTGGGTCCTTTGCTTTGCAAGCCAGTGCCTTAACCGCTAAGCCGTCTCTCCAGCCCCACTGAAGTTTTTTGAAACTGAAAAATAAATGACTGTGTCCATATTGTCTTGCATATACACCTAGGACTTTTACATCACATTGGGAGCAGGGTGTGTGTTTCTGTTGGCGTCCATCATTTTCGCTTCCACCCATGACCGAACCTCAGCCGAGATCGCTGCGATTGTGAGTACTTCGTATATTCCACTCTCCTTATTCTTGTTTGCTTACAAGTAACGTACAGTATTTGAGAGGAGTTTGCCTTTTTTTTAAAAAAAAAAATTTATTTATTCATTTTCAAGCACAGAGATACAGAGACAGAGAGAGAGAGAGAGAGCGCATCAGGGCCACCGTCTTGTGCGTCTGGCTTATGTGGGTACTGGGGAATTGAACCAGGGGCCTTAGGCACTGGAGGCAAGTGCCTTAACCACTGAGCCATCTCTCCAGCCCCCAGTTTGCCTTTTTTTTTTTTTGAACATAATTTGAATAGAAGACCTAAAAGCAAGTAACAACTATGATAGCCTTACAAACTTAGAGTTCTCCAGATACATGTGCCACCTTGTATCTGGCTTTATGTGGGTGCTGGGGAATCGAACTTAAGTACTTCTGCTCTACAGGCAAAAGCCTTAACCTCTGAGCCATTTCTCCAGCCCCAAACAAAACACTTTTGAATACAACAAAAGACACTTGAAAATAACGATCCAGTTTTCATCTGAACCTTTAAGGCCAGATTGTTTTTCTTTCAGAATTCAGAATATTCTAGATTTTAAAAAGATAATCCTAAGCATATCCTATATTAGCAACACCTTCAGGGGACATGAGGTAGCACCCTATAATCCAACATTAATATTTCTAAAGCAAAATATATAAAGACTTACAATTAAAGACTACAGTCTTAGTGAGAAAAAGCCTAACAACCTGGTTCAGTTCCCCAGTTCTTATGTAAAGCCAGATGCACCAGGTCGCACATGCGTCTGGAGTTCATTTGCAGTGGCTGGAGGCCCTGGAGTGTCCGTTCTCTCTCTCAGTCTATTTCTCTCTGCCTGCAAATAAATAAATAAAAGTACATTTTAAAAGTCAGTATAGTGGGAAGGGAAGGGGGGAATCGGGGAGCTGTGCAAGAGAGAACCACAGGGTGTTGAATGACAGTGATGGGGGTGCAAGCCAGGCCTGGTGGCACTTGCCTGTAATCCCAGAATCCAGGAAATTGATCCAGGACGATATGAGGTTGAGGCTAGCCTGGGCTGTCTAACAAGACCCTGTCACCAAAAAGAAAAAAAGTCATGTCTTCATCAGCATTTTGCTCTTGGTGGGTCCACAATGACAGACACCCCACCCCCAAGCAAACCACTGGTCTGAACTTCAGTAATGCCAGGCTGGGAACTTCCTGGGGTAGGGGGTTTCCCAGGTGGTCAAGAGGCTTTTCCTGAAACTGGGCTATTGGTAGGAAAGATGATCCATGGTCCTCCGCGCTCACTGGGCCCGCTGGAGTAGGAAACCCCTGTGTGTCTTCAGGGACTCGTCAATGGTGAAAGCAACAGGCCTTTGAGAATAGGTGATTCAGAGATTAAAGTTGGAAGTAAAAACATCTCAGGAGATAAAGGTGTATTGTCTAACCTGAATTAAGCTCATTTAATCACACCTAACCACAGTCATGGAGGTGGAGTGTTGGAGTGGGCTTGTTTCCTGAAGGGTTTTGCTAGTGCAGAAGCTAAGTTCAAGCCATAGTCCTTTGTCTCCTGACACACTTCTCAGGGTGTTTGGCCATGTTAGAAGAATACGATGAGGAAGTGGTTTAAGGAAGAGGAAGTAGGTCATGTCGCTGTGTCGTCACAGTGTGACATTAACTGGAAAGTATATTTTAGGTAATTTGACCGAATACTATTTTCAGAATGGAGCATCTGTTTTGGTGTTAGTAACTTCATGCACGCTCGCTCACCGAGGCTGAGCTGCATGATCACACATTTCCCTTCCCACCTCTGTGAGTCAGTCAGTCAGTGCCAATTCTTCATCTCCCGACAGTGGTTGTAGCTTCATAGACTTACACCTCACACATCTGGAACATTCAGGGCTGGGGACACAGCTCAGTGGTAGAGAGCTTGCTCAGCATACATCTCACCACCATGAAGCAGGCAGACAGGGCATTTGTATTTCATGGGACTTTGACACGAATAGCTGTTATTCTGGAAAGTTTTCTTGTGAACTTTCTTCTATTTTGATATATATTATAGTAGGTATAATGTAGAATTGATAAGTCATTGTGCCCGGATGAAGCGGAGTAGATGAGTGATTGTACCCTCCACTTCCTCACATGACCTCCCTTTGTCTTCCGCAGGTGTTTGGATTCATGGCAAGTTTGATGTTCCTGTTCGACTTTGTCGTTATGCTCTCCGAAAAACGACAGGAGGCCCAGCTGAAGAAGCCGGAGAATACTGCCAGGGCCGAGGCCCTCACGGAGCCGCTGAATGCTTGAGGAGGGGAGGCAGGCGAGGGGTGCTTCCTGTGCACCCGCACTCCCCTCTGCCTGGGTCTCCGAGCGTCTGTCACTGTCACTGTGAGGACCATGTTGGGAGCAAAGGAACAGCAGGAAGGCCTTTCTCCACACCAGGCTGGTGGCAGTCACTGCAAATTAGGTCAAGGGTTTTTGCTTTCATTTTGAGGAGGAGTGGAAGACGGTTGTTCCTTAAATCATGTAGCTCAGCTGCTGGCAGATGGTTACAGGGCATCTGCTCAGCAGGCTTAGCTTCCAGACCATTCCTTACCCTGTATAAACAGCACATTGTATCTACCCACTCAGTAATTGTTACATTTTAAATTTCCATAGCTATTAGTTTTCTGATGATTAGATATGTTCTCTATTTGAAGTTTAATGTGTATTTATGGAGTCCATATTTAAAATGTTGGTCGAGGTTTTTATTTTCCTTAATCTGTAATACTTGGCTTTACTGTATCTCACTCAGCCTTAACCTTCTGTGGTAACTTTAGGAACTCTTTCTGAGACTTTCGTGTAGCCTAATGAAAACTGGGTGGGTGTTAGTATTTTCTGTGGACAAAGACTGCAGCAGCTTTTGTTTATGCTGCGCTTTGGCATTGAGAGCATTTCTAAACGATGGCTCTGTGACAGAAAGTTGAAGAAAGCGACACTAATTACCCCTATGGGCCAAAGAGAAGTGGGGTGATGGTGCACACAGGCTTGGCGCACTGATGGTGCAGAAGGGGTGCCATTTCTTCTGAAATGAACGCAGCTCTGCAGGCCCTCTGCAGGCTTTTCTCTGAGCCAGGTCTTGCTTCTGCGTGTTTCCTGGTCTCTGGCTCCTGCTTGGTTCCCCCCCACTTGCTCATTGTTCCCCCAGGGACATGGCTGCATCTCTCTTCGGGGGAGATGCCTTTAGAGACCACATAGTGAGTTCAGGTCAGCCTGGGCTAGAGAGAGACCCTACCTCAACAAAACTAATAATAATAAAGGTGATTGTTTGGAACTCCTGCTCTGTCTGTCCCAGAGCCACAGCCTCCAGTCCTCCGAGGCTCCAGTGTCCGTGCCTTCCTTCCTTCCCTGCTTGGTGGACGTTTCCCAGGCCAAGTTCCTCTCGGAAACAGTGGACTCACGTGTCCAGGAGCGCAGTTGAAAATCATCTGCCATTGTGTGTGACAGCCAAGGCTGTGGCTCGGATAGTTCTGACACTTGGCAGACGGGCAGACATGGCTCCTGCTCTGTCCAGCCTGCTTGGGAAATAATGAAGCCAGGCATGCCATCTAGGAAGGATGGCTACCCGGAGGTGAGCAGTGGACCAATGTCACAGGAAGCTGAGCTCTTGTCCTTCTGAAAGCCGCTGGGCCCAGTTCAGAATTGCCACCTCATTGTCACCCCATCAGCTGACACTGAGGGTTTATTTTGGAGGTTTCAGCCTGTGGTCAGTTGGTTCTGTTGCCTGTGGTAAGACATCATGGTCATGTGTGTGGCAGAGCAAGCTGCTTACCCGAGCACCCAGGAAGCAAGGAAAGTAGAAGAGCCTCAGGTCCCCAGTCCCCTTGGAGGACACACCTCCCACAGATCTCCCCTCTGAAGGTTCCCACTACCTCCTCCAGCACCCTCTGGGGGCCAAGCCTTTGGGGACATTTCGGATCTAAACTACAGTGCTGCTCACATACAGCACGCATGCCCCCCCCCCCCCCCCCCAAGCATCGAGTCGCTTGCTGAGGTTTCCCTTCATTTGCCCAATGCTGCACAGAGGCTCTTTGCTTTCATGAAAGAAAGGGAATTAGGTCACTTGTAGTTTCGGTCACTCTTAAGCCTTCTTTCTCACTGTTTGTTTTTTTCTGGGACCCATGACTAACGGTTATCTTTTCTGTTCCATTATGAAAGGAAATAGGAGGGAAGACTGGCCCCGAGTGAGCTCACAGGCGGGACCAGAACTGGGTCCAGAAATGGGCAATCTCAGCAAATCCAGAAGTACAACAGTTTTTTATTAACAGCCATGACAAATTTGATTTGGTATATTTTATACAAATAG
>PVHP010053779.1:0-10659 GCA_004024765.1 Zapus hudsonius | reverse complement strand
TCTCTCTCTCTCTCTCTCTCTCTCTCTCTCAACTATTGGCCATAGAGTAATGGTGCTAACACCCTGCCCGGGGCAGCACCCAGACTGCAACAGACCAGCCATCCCTTGCCCCCATCCTGCTCTGCTCAGTGATAGGGGTACACAGCTGACCCCAATCTCCCAGCTCCCCTGTAGTAGATTATCTGGGACACCCACTTTCCACCCCTTCCTCATAATGCCTTCTTGTCCTGCCGCTCTCTCCTCTCCCATTCTTTCACCTCTTATTTCCACACCGCTCTTCCCATGCCTGCCTCCGCTCTAGTCTCTCTCTCTTCCTCTGCACTCAAACACCCCGTCTGCCTCATCTCACTTCAAGCCACCTCTGTCAGACAGGCCTCCTTCCCATTTACTTCTCTTCCTGACAAAATCATCCCCAGATACGTCAAATAGATTGATAACTGTTATTTATGTTAAAAATTCTTTATTTTAAATTTCTCGATTAAGGAAGCTTCTGCTATGTTCTCCAATAATAGTCTGAGTCTTGATGCTCAATTACCTGCTCTGTTAATTAATATGCTATTTTGTTCATGTTTATACAAACTGACTTTTTAAGGTGCTCATCCAAACTATATTTCTTTGTCATATATTGCTGACTTTAACCTGATTTTATGCTTCTATAATGGTTTACAAAATGTCTTTTGTTAAATGCCATCCTTAAATATAGGTCTTACATCGTATAAGAACTATAATGTTTTAATCTGTTTTGCTGCTCTAATATTTGAGCCAACTGTGACTACCTAATATCTTATGCTTCTCTTCTGCTCCCATGTTTAACTGGTTCTACAGTGATCTGCTATAGCCAGCTATTTAAATCAGTTTCTTGTACTATATTCACAAGTTCTTAAGGAAAATAATCATATGTTCAGGTGCTGGAGAGATGGGTAAGAAGTTAAGGCTCTTGCCTGTAAATCCTAGTGACTCCAGTTCGATTCCCCAGGACCCACATGTAAGAGGGCTCAGTAGTTAAAACACTTGCTTGCAAAGCCCATGGACAGAGTGGCACGTATCTCAACTTCATTGTGACAAGAGACACTGACACATGTATAGTGTCTCTCTTTTCCCCCTCCTTCCCTTGCTTCTCTCTTTCTCTACAAATACATTTAATTTTGTTCCTTTCTCTATGTTGGATCTATCCCAACTCGAGAAACGCCTGGGATCTTCTTCTATGGACCCAGTTCGCTATATCAAGGAATTTCACTATCCGACTCAAGTTTATGACCTGACTTGACATGATCTCTTTATTGTCCTCTCCACCTCTCTCACCCCGGACGTACATGAGCGGGTCTGGGTAGCTGCCCAAGCCCACGTGGATGAGATACATCTAACTGATAATACTCACCTGCTGGGAGCTGCAGCAGCCCCTAGGGAAGGTCCTAAATCCCACTGAGTTTATGGGAAGGCTCACTGAGGCACTGACTCAGTATACCCGTCTAGACCCCACATCTCCTGAAGGTACTTTAATCCTTAATACACACTTTCTGTCCCAATGTGCCCCTTATATTCGCAAAAAGCTTCAACGTCTAGATAAAGGCCCTCAGACCCTCCAGGGAGATCTGCTTGATATGGTATTTAAAGTCTTTACTAACCGAGAGGATCAGGAATGGTCTGACAAAGCCACCAGGGACAGGCAAAAGTACCAGCTCCTGGCTGCAGCCCTGAGGGCTCCTTCCAAGAAGACTGTGGGGCCTCAACGGACACCTCCAGGACCTTGCTTCAGGTGTGGCACTGCTGGCCACTGGGCAAAGGCCTGCCCTAATCCCTGCCCACCACCAGGACCCTGCCCTCGCTGTGGACTCACTGGACATTGGAAAGTCGATTGTCCTTCTTTGCTTCGTCGAGGTAGGCCAGCCCATTCCCCCCACCCTCCAGGAGCCACTCACTGACCTTCTGGGCCTGGCAGCCGAAGACTGACAGTGCCCTGGGACCTCGGCCCCCAACGGAACTCTCCAGATCATGATGGAGGAGGCCGAGGTAATTGCTCAGGTGGCAGGTAGGCCTGTCTCTTTCATAATCGACACGGGGGCTAGCTGGTC
This sequence comes from Zapus hudsonius, assembly GCA_004024765.1. Classification (NCBI taxonomy): domain Eukaryota; kingdom Metazoa; phylum Chordata; class Mammalia; order Rodentia; family Dipodidae; genus Zapus; species Zapus hudsonius. Next base: position 8,587 of record PVHP010053779.1, on the reverse strand, counting down.
CGTCCTGCCATCCTACTCTGGTCGGACACTTCCCTCACAGATCTCCATGATGGGTATAGATGGCCATCCCCACTCCCCACGAGTTACTGCTCCGCTGTCCTGTCTTATTTGGAACACCTAACTGTCCCACTCTTTCCTTGTCATGCCCTCTTGCCCAGCACCTCTCTTAGGTAGGGATCTTATGCAGAAACTCAAGCTCTCCCTTTCCCTAGCTCCCCACTCCTGTGTCTTCATTGTCACATCTGCTCCTTCTCTCATTAAGGACCCAGCTCCTCCCCTCCCTGCCTCTGAGGTACACCCACCTGTCTGGGAAACCTCCTCTCCTGTCACAACCTCCCACCACACTCCTATTCAAATCAGACATAAGGATCCCTCTACATTTCCCTGACGTCCTCAATATCCCATCTCCCTCAAACATTGCCAGGGGCTCAAACCCATCATCTCTTGCCTCCTCCGAGCAGGCCTTCTGCGCCCTACCAACTCCCCCTGTAACACTCCTATTTTACCTATAATAAAACCTGATGGATCCTACCGCCTGGTTCAGGACCTGCGTCTCATTAATGCAGCTGTCCTACCAATCCACCTGGTGGTCCCTAACTCCTACACCCTCCTCTCACGTATCCTTCCCTCTACTACTCATTTTTCTGTCCTTGATCTCAAGGATGCCTTCTTTTCTATTCTCCTCCACCCAAACTCTTATGACCTCTTTGCCTTTAAATGGGAGGATCCTGACTCCCACACTGCCTCCCAATTGACCTGGACAGTGCTTCCCCAAGGTTTTCAGACAGCCCCCATTTTTTTTTGGACAAGCCCTCTCTGCTAACTTCCTAACCCTTGATCTCTTCCCTAGCACCCTCCTTTAATACGTGGACCTCCTACTCTGTTCTCCCTCTCTCGTTCTTTCAAAACAGCACACTAACATACCCCTCAACTACCTTGGATCCAAGGGATACCGAGTTTCCCCAACTAAGGCCCAGATCTCTCTCTCTCTCTCTCAAGTCAAATACTTGGGTTTTATTCTCACACCTATGTCTCGTCATTTAACACTTGATCGCAAACAACACATCCAGTCCCTTTTACTTCCAACCACTAAGGAGGAAATTCTTTCCTTACTGGGCCTCCTGGGATTCATGAGAACTTGGATCCCCAGTTTTGTACTCTAGCAAAACCCCTTTATGACATAGCCAAGGTGGACTCCCATGAACCCTTGGATCCTAAGTCTGTGTCTGACGCTGCCTTTTTTTCCGACTGCGTGATGCCCTCCTGGATTCACCTGCTCTGAGTCTCCCCAGTCTCCAGCAGGCCTTCTTCATCTACACTACTGAAAAAAGGGGAATGGCACTGGGAGTCTTGGGACAGATGAAGGGCCTTACTTTTGCACCCGTGGCTTAAACCTCTATTCAGGGTTGGCAACCCTGCTTATGTGCCCTGGCTTCAGCTGCAATTCTGGCCCAGGAGGCACAAAAGCTCACTTTTGGACAAAATCTTACTGTCCTTTCCCCACACAGACTCAAGGATCTCCTCTCCAACCCCTGTCCATCCACTCTGACCATCTCCAAGATTCAGCTCTTCCATGTCACTTTCCTTGACAACCCTGATATCACACTGGACTCCTGTCCCTCACTTAACCCAGCCTCCATTCTACCCCTCCCTAAACAACTAACACACTCCTGTCTAGAGATTTCTCTACATCCCTTTCTAACCCTGACCACACGTGGTACATAGAATCCTCACCACTCCTATGGCTGCAAAGCTCCAGGGCATTGCCAGTTGGATCCATATCTCACAACTCAAATGAGTCAAGACAGCTGCTGGCTCCACCTCCGCAGGGGATAAGTACACCTCTACTTCTACTGGTCCCCTCAAACTTAAAATCTCTTGTGTCCCCTCCCTCTCCTCAACCTCAGAAGGACTCCTATAGAGATATCTGTGCCGCTTTGCCTCCTCCTTACACTAAGCCTCGCCCCTTTTACATCTGAATGTCCTTCCCCTCCCTGTGCTTGGCGATTTCATGTGGCTGTAAAGAAAGAGAAATTCATCCCTCTGCCCTCTCACTGGCTGTGCAGATCCAATCTCTATTACTTTCTCTATCCCTGAAGCAGCCCATGACTGCCCCAGGCTGATTCTATCAGAGCCTGGGACAAAAAGAAGCGTCTGCTTTCCTAGAGACCAGGTCGACTTGGCATGCTACACTAGGACCATCTGGGGGTGCTCATTTTCAATATCACCACTCTGCCAGTTCCACTTCTACAATCCTGTCAGACCAAATGGTGCCCAGTCACCCCAGCTTGATTCTCACAAATCTCTCAGAGTCTTCACCATCAAGGACCCATGGGACCAGAAGTGGTTGGATGGAATGGAAGCTGTGGCCACCCAGTACTTCATTAAGCACCACTGTGGAGGGTAAGGTAAAGATCTTCAGATCCATCCAATCTGTCCCCAAAACTGTCCAAAATGCCCACTTTCAGACTGTCATAGATATCAAACAAGCCCACAAGCAGCTCCAAACCCATCTAAGGGAGCTCTCTCTCTTCTCCCCTCCATGGGTATCTATTCTTAACTCCTCTCTCTTCCTCCTGAATCAACTTAACATTACCAATCATACTACCTGTTTCCTGTGTGCTTCACTCAAGATACCTCTTATAAATGCAATCCCTTTATTCAACATTACACACAACACGGACACTTCCTGCCTTACAAACCCTCTCTCCAGAACTCCAGCTCCTCTGTCTCTCTCCAGCCACCTTGATTGCTGGCATAAATGTGAGAGTTTAGGAGTGAGACCCCACACAAGGTTGCCAAGCTCCTCTTTTGACCCCTCCCCAGTCAGAGCTTGCCAATATTAAGTTTGACTTGCTTCTTAATAGGTTCAAAACTGGTATTGTTAATTCTTGTTTCTTAAACATATATGTACTTCTTCTGGTGCCTTTATTTTTTTTAAACATGTATGTACTTTCTGATGCTTTTTTTCTTAAAATTCACACCCCAGTACCCTAACAGCAGTTAGGGTTATTTCTTCAGAGGGGGGATTGTGATGGTCAGATGTCTACAGGGACCACCCCTCCCCTTCCAGCCCCTCCCCTTGAATGGGAGGTGTCTAGTTAGAGCTACAACCTAGGTGCTAAAACTGATTGGTCATATATGAACCAATCAGCTGTCCCTCTAACTCACCTGGGGAGGACTTAAAACTAGCTTCCCTAGAGGAAGCCGGCCTCTTCCCCCACATGGCAATGGAGTAGAAAGACTGCTGACCCAGGCCTCAGTGAGGTAAGGCCTGTACCCCTACCCCAGCGGGCTGGGGTAGGGGGCAGGCTCCAGAACTTTTTCTCTCATGAACCTCTCCTCATAATGGGAGCTTTATGTTATCTTTTCTTTGGCTGCTTATTTAAACTCTCTGAAACGTGTTCTCCCCACACTGGTGTCAGGAGAACTCTGTAACTTCCCACATGATGACTGGGAAATTTCCCCATCCAACTCCCCTTTTCCTAATTTACTAAATTAGAATAAATATGCAATTAAATTTAATTCTGTCCCTGTGTGTAATTCTTTGGCATTAGAGGACAAGAACTTGGAGTAGGAGGAGGGGGAAGGGAGGATTCCAAAACTCTCTCTCTCTCTCTGTCTCTCCCTGTGTTGCTTATGAATATTAATTATCAGCAACCCGTATCATAAAGACATTTCCCAATTCAAGGCAATGCCTTTAAAAACAATTCCATTACAGAAAAGCACACGCTACCAAATATACAGATGCATCTCCCCAGAAACCCATACAGGTCCCTGTGTCCCAGTTACCTTGGTACCAGCCTGACTCTTTACACCGAAGAAGAGCTGGCCACCCTTCTCCCCCAAGGAGGCCACCACTCCCTAAGAGCTGTTCACTTGCCTGTCATGGTAGGGGTAAGCTTAGCAGCTTCCATAGCTGCCACCGGGCTGGCTGCAGGGGGACTAGGCCACAGCCTTCTCTCCTATGAAAAGCTCTCTACAGAGCTAAGTGTGGCAGTTCAAGGCTCCACAGAGGCCTTAGGTTTACTATAAGAACAGCTCACTTCTTTAGCATCTGTTGTCCTACAGAATTGAAGGGCTCTGGATCTGCTAATGGCTGACAAAGGTAGGGTTTGTCTTTTTCTAAATGAGGAATCCTGTTATTATGTAAATCAGTCAGGTAAAGTAGAGCTAAAAAAAAAAAAAAAAAAAAACCTCAAAGACCTGGCTAACCAGCTTCAGGTAAATGCATCACTCACCTTAAGTCTTTGAAGTGCCCTGGGGTCCATATGGCCTTGGCTTGTGCCATTTTTAGGACCAATAACAGAGATAAGTTTAATACTCCTCATAGCCCCTTGTCTCCTGAAATATGTACAAAATCAGGTACACCGCCTTACTCACAAAATTTTTTTTTAATCTTAATCAGCTATTAATGACTTCTTTTTTTTCATTAAAATATTTTTTTAATATTTTATTTATTCATTCATTTTCAAGCAGAGATACAGAGAGAGAGAGAGAGAGAGAGAGAGAGAGAGAGAGAGAGATCGAGCACCAAGGCCACCACCTTGTGGATCTGGCCTATGTGGGTCCTGGGGAATTGAACCGGGGGCCTCAGGCACTGGAGACAAGTGCCTTAACTGCTGAGCCATATCTCCAGCCCTAATGACTTCTTCTTACCAGCCTGTCACCATGTCTGAGCCTGACTCCATCCCCGGACCCTGAAATGGCCATCGCATCCCAGCCTCCCCTGGACACTTTTGCCCCACTGTCAGCAGGAAGAAGCCACACTGAGAGACTTCGCCCATAATCCATAACAAAAGGCTGGGATGTTAGGTCGAAATTCAGGCTACACCTTGATCCTCTTCCCCAACCAGCCCCAAGAGAAGTATCAACAAGAGTCACAGATAAAGACTCCCTCCTAAACAAGAGCCACACCTGCGGTATCTCAGTCTGGCCCGAGGGACTGTCCTTCCTGATTCTTCCTGATTCTTTGAGCATGTGACCACCTGGGCCCCAACCTGAACATTTTCCCCTTAAAAGCCCTGATCTGAACTTGCTGCACGCTTTTTCGCCACCTTTGGTGAAAATAGCCCAGCAGCTCACTTTTCCTCCTATTAAAACCTTTCCTTTCAGAGTGGTCTCTCATGGTCATTTTCTTTTTTAACAGGAATGAGGTCCTTTTATAGCAGTGAAGAAAAGCTAGGGTTAGGGAGAGGTGGCTCCATGGACAAAGTGTTTGCTGTGTAGGCATAAATACCTGAATTTGGATCCCTGGAACACATGTCCAAAGCAGGTCACTGTAGCAGGTTCCTGTTCGCTCAGGGCACCTATGGCAGGAGGGCAGGCTGATACAGGAGAATATCAGGCACGATTATGGGGAGGAAAATTTATTGAACAGATCCAGGGGAAGAAGTTAAGGGAAAGCTGGCCCCCTTTCACAGAAGCAAGCAGAGACAGAGACAGAAGCCCAGCACCAGCACCAAGCAAACACACTGTAACACACACTGATTCACAAAATGCAGAACTCCAGGTCAGGGATCCGGCTCTTCTTTTGCATATCTATCCTTAGTATTTTACATCCAAATTAGAAAGGGTCAGTCCCCAGGAGGCTAGGCCAAAGTGGTACTTCCTCTAGCCAGAAGCCTGGAGACAACTAATAATTTTAATAAATCCTTAATTCTTTTGGGGGACATTATTTAAACTACCACAATCTCCTAGAAGCTTACAGGCCAGGTGGCCTGGTGAATGAAGCAGTGAACAATACACACACACACACACACACACACACACACACACACACACACAAAGGAAAGGAAGGCTTCTTTATCCTGTGGGCCATTTATGAGGGACTCTATTTTCATAGATAAGAAGTGAGATCTCACTCTCTTCTCAGGTAGAAAATTTCTTAACATTTGTCATTCATAAGACTGACAATCTGGGGTGAGATGCCATGTCTCACTGCTTATACAAGTAGTCAAAGTCAGATTGGTAAAGAGTAGGGGATTTTTGCTTCTTTGTTTTGGCCCTTCCATCTCTGCAGTAATTGCATATTCTGCCTGAGGATCCATCAGTAAAAAGTTTTTTAAAAAATAGTTATCTGTTAGAGAGAGAGAATGGACACACCAGAGCCTCTTGCCACTGCAAACAAACTGCAGACATATGCACCACTTGATGCTTTACATTGGTGCTAGGGAACTGAACCCAGGCCATCAGGCTTGTATCAGCAAGCACCTTGAACTCTAGGCCATTCCTCCAGTCCAAAATTGTTTTGCTTTTTTCTAAAGGCAGGATCTCACTCTAGCTAGGAGACCTGGGATTCCTGGTGATCCTCCTACCTCAGTTTCCCTAGTGTTGGAATTATAGTTGTGAACTACCATGATAGGCTTGCTTTTTTTTTCTATTTTTTAAAATAGTACTTTTCACAGGTGTTTGTTAAACAGATATCTGGAGAAAGAAGTATATGTCTATCTTCTCTTTTAATCCATCCCATCATTGAATTTCTCCTAAAATTTTTGTTCTGTATTTTGTCACATTTATAACATAGAACCATATATATTAATAGTTCAAGGGCACACCTGGGAGAGCAAGCTTCAAAGTAATATGATGGCTGTCTTTGGACACACGTGAGCACAGCTTTCCTGGATCTTGTCATTTTTTTTGGGGGGGTCACTCATTGGCATAATTGAGTTACTCTTACTTAGTTCTTGTGCTGATACTCTAGTAAATTTTTGTCTTAACCCTTCAAGGCTGAGGGACTATTGTGGAAGAGGTGGAAGAATGACTGTAAGAACCAAAGGAAGGGGAGGAGTGCTTACAACACTGTCTTCCAGACACCAAGTGGCCATGGTATTCATGAACTCTGAGTGGCTGACACTACCTATACAAGATCTGCATGATATGAGGGGAAATGATGACATCAAAATTAGAAGGACTAATTGGATCCGATGGAGATTCTGTTTGTATTTTTCAGAATGCAGCTATGGATCCTCCAACCCTACCAATGGATCTCAGGCCAATAGCTGACAGCTGGGTAAGAGATGAGCCACACCAGATCTTCCATGAAGGATCCAGATAGAATTCCACAGAGAGTGGTGGGATGAGCAAGAGACCCACAACCAAAGCCAGTCAGTCAACATAGGATAAGCTAGCAGACACCAACAATTTCAACATAACCTAAAGCAGAAGTACAGAGACCCCTAAGACCTCTACAATAAAGCAGCCTTAATACACACCATGACTCAGGGAACTGAGCAGAAGAGGGGGCAGAAAGATTCTAAGAGCCATGGTGGAGGAGAATCTCCAGAGACATTGATCCCTTCAGTAACAACATACAAAGGGGGTGGAACCGGGTTGTCTCCTAGGCTATCCATAATCCCCTACCACATGGACTGATCCAGACTCCCCACAGATGAGGATATCCAGCTGATTGGGGAAAGGGAGGAGGGAAATTGGGGAAATGGGGACACCAACACATTATTTGCTCATTCAATGTATCTAATTATGGATAGATTTTAAAAAAGAAGGGCTAAACTGGGTGTAGTGGCGCACGCCTTTAATCCCAGCACTCGGGAGGCAGAGGTAGGAGGTAGGAGGTAGGAGGATCGCCGTGAGTTCAAGGCCACCCTGAGACTACATAGTGAATTCCAGGTCAGCCTATCAGACCCTATCTCGAAAAAAAAAAAAAAGAAAGAAAGAAAGAAAGAAAGAAAGAAAGAAAGAAGGGCTAAATGGAAAAAGAAGGTATTCGGTGGAGAGGGGATTTGGGAATGGGAAAAGGAGGTGGGGGAGGAGATTATGATTATGGTATATTATCTATACTTATGGAACTTGTCAATAAAAAGTTAAAAAATGTGCCTCCTATCATACATGACAGTTTTAATCTGAACTATTAATGCAGGGAATCCAGCCAACTCCTATTATAAAATAAGGATCCAAAGTCTTCTCAGATCAACAGATGCAACAGAGAGCAGTCTAGGGCAGAGACTATGCCTCTCATCAGCATGGAAACCATTGCAGAACACCAATCTTCATCTCCTCCATAAGATTTCTTAGACCCTGATTCTCAGGCAGGAGTTGTGAGAGTAGAGACAGGAAGAGAAAGGCAAGATTAAAATGTAAGGATCCAGGGGCTAGGAAGAGGGCTCATCAGTCAAAGGTGCTTGCTTGCAAAGCCTGTTGGTCCAGGAATTCCAAGCACCCATGTAAGCCAAAGGCAAAAATTGGTGTAAGCACCTGGTATTCTTTTGCACCAGCAAGAAGTTCTGATGTGCACAAACAACCCATGCAAATAAATAAATAAAAATTTGAAAAATACAAATAAAAGTAAAGGATCCAGTTTGCAGAGAAAGACTGGAAACATTTCTCACTTGGGCTCAATGCAACAGAAAGAGCTTGTGTAAGAAAAGTCCATTGAAGTAAAGGCAGGTGCTCTGCGAATAACCCTATAGATGATCAGAAGGTCAAGTGTTTCGGTCCAAGATAGATGCTAGGAGACCAGTGTAGGTTAAATCAAGAGTATTTTATTATGGGCTTCAAGCAGAGCTGTGTGTAGCTTCAGAAGATGAAAGAGAGGAACACGGTAGAGGTGTTGGTAAAGGTACCACCA
>PVHP010053778.1:0-10642 GCA_004024765.1 Zapus hudsonius | reverse complement strand
ATTGTTAACCATTATAATATGTACCTGTTGCTCTATTACAAATGTTCCCCAAAGTCAGAGGTTTACAATAGCAAATATTTACTATCTCATAATGTTTGTGAGCAGAGATGCTCTTTTTTCTTTTTTGAGACAGTATCTTGTTGGCATCAAATGCAGAATGCAGCCCAGGCTGGCCTGGAATGTGCAGTTCTCCTGAGTATAAGGATTGCAAGCCTATGTCCCCATACTCTGAGTTGATCATTTCTGGCTCAGCAGGATGTCAACAAAGGCTGCAGTCATCAGAGGCTCATCAAGGGCTTGCTTACCCAGTGGCTCATGCCCCAGGCTCCAGCACACCCTGTGAACATGGCTACTCTGCAGAGGCTGCCCAAATACCCACATGGCATGGAGACATCTCTCTGGGGAAAGGAACATACTGGAAACCACCAGACCTTCACAAACAGGTCTCCAAAACCACATGTGGTCCATCATTTGTGCCTTATCATATTAATTAGAAAAGACCAAAGAATTGCAAGCCATATTCAAGCAGAGGAAGCTAGGCACCACTTCTTGAAAGGAGGCTTTGTGGATGGATAGAATTTAACCCACCACAGAATGCAGTGTTATAAATATAGTCATGGGCTCTATACATCACCCCCTACCTTCAGGTACCCTCATTTGTTCCCTTTACATCATCATCTAGGACTCCAGAATCCATCTTCTAAATTGGGTCCATGTATGTTCTAGTTTTAGTTTTAAATACACTTTTCATGCTCACTAAAATAACTGGTTACCTATTCCCACTTTTCTCCCTGAATGCAATGATACAAAACACATGGGAATTAAGCTCTGATTTTAATGATGCCCAGTTTATGCTTTCATCAAATCACTAGAAAAAGTATTGTTCCTATTTTTACAAACGTGTACATACATTTAAAAATTCACATTTAGTGAGACTAGGGAGAAGGCTCGGTGGTTCAATGAAGCACTTGTCATGCAAGCTTGAAGACCTGAGCTTGGATCCCAGAGCCCACACAGAGCTGGGCACAGTAGTGCTAATGTCTGTAATCCCAGTGCACCTGCTGCAAGAAGGGAGATGGAGGCTGGAGAATCCCCCCAAAGTTTGCGTGATAGCTAGCCTAGCTAACACCATGACAAACGAGAGCCTGCCTCAAACAAGGTGGAAGGTGAGCACCGACACCTGAAGTTATCCTCTGACCTCCACATGTGTCTGCCTGCATACACATCATACAAACGCACACCAAAGTATTCATATCTAATGATCCAAATGCAATCCTTAGTGAAGAGATAAAATGACCAGAAGAAAAAGAAGTAAGTCACTGTTAACCTGGGTAGTATTAACCTGGGTAGTTAATGGTTTTGTTGCCGCCCTGGAGCACCTATTCCCCAGCACTCGGAAAGCTGAGGCAAATACTGAGTATGAGAGTAGTCTAGGCTACTCAACAAGAACAATTAATTATTTTGGTGGGAAACCCAGAATGTATAAATTATGAAAGGTTTAGTTAGTAATGCTATACCACCATTATTAAAAAGACTTTGCCCACGGAGGAGGGTATCCAGCTAATTGGGGACAGGGAGGAGGAAATCTGGGAATTGGGGATACCAACACATTATTTGCTCATTCAGTGTATCTAATTATGGATAATAAAGATATAATTTTTTTAAAAAGGGCTGAAGCGATTGCTTAGTGGTTAAGGTGTTTGCCTGCAATGCAGAAGGACCAGAGTTTGATTCCGCAGTACCCACATAAAACCAGATGCACAAGAGGGCAAATGTGTCTGGAGTTCATTTGCAGTGGCTGGAGGCCCTGGTACGCCCATTCTCTCCCTCCCTCTCTCTCTCTCTCTCATAAATAAATAAAATATTAAAAAAGACTTCATGAGCTATAAGAAGACAACTACTTCTGCCTCCCAATATGTGCCACAACAAGGTGTTATAGGACAGAATGTCTAGCTAGACTTCTGCTGGCGTCAAGAATATCAGCAGACCAAGTACAGAACCAACTATAGTGGTCATAAATCTTGTAGGAAGTTATACCGTTGTACATCCGCTCACAGTGCAGAAATGGTGTGAAGGTAGAAAGGAAATTGAGACATTTTGAGCTTTGCATTTTCTTAAATAAATGTTTTGTTTGCACTGGGGGATAAAAAACATAGAATAGTATATATTTTACATGGTTTCGGTTCCCTGCATGTGGAATTCCTTCAAAATCCTACACATAACGTGTGTCTGAGGTGGTCAAAGTGTCATGCCACACCAACTATCTTCATCTGCATAGACATGGATTTATTTATGTAAGTCCCCCAAATAAAAGTCTGTTTACTTTCCCATTGTTTTCAAGGTTTTCTGTTCTATGAAAAGCAACTTTTAGGGGTTTGTTGTTTGCTTGTTTTAAGCTAGGATCTCACTATGTAACCCTGGCTGGCCTTAAACTTTCTATGTAGATTAGGCTAGCCTCAAACACTTGGAGCAATCATCCTGTCTCTGCCTCCTGGGGTTGAAGGTGTGTGCTACTGTGTCTGACTTGAGTAACATTTTCAAATTTAATTTAAAAGAACTTAAATGAGAATAATCAAATTTAAGACCATGATATGTAGATATGTGACTAATACCGAACACATAAAGATCACTATTGTAAATAAGTCAAAAGTCATCAGCTCACAGCCCACGGTGGTTTCCATTTTAACTCTATTTCACTTTGATTAGCCAACATGTTTTCTTCCTTCCATCCACCTAGCCATCCATCAGTCCATCAGTAGAATCCCAAACCAATCCTTAGTATAGTTGTGTGTTGCTTCTTAACGCATTCTGATAATCTCTGTTTTTTACTTGTTTTTTGCTTGTGTATGCATGTGTGCTATGCGTGTAAGTATGTGTGTTGATGCATGTGTGCATGTGTGTGTGGCTATGTGTGTAGAGGCCAGCGATTGACATTGGGTGTTTTTACTCATCACTCTCCACCTTATTCTCTGTGGGGGGGGGGATATTTTTAAAACATAGCCACTTAGGTTACTGTATCCCAAAATAATTAGAAAATTATAAGATTTTTTTATAGCTTAGTGAATGCCCAAGTAAGCCACTCAGGCCAAGAAACAGAGCATTGTCACTTTCTCCAACCTCCCCTCCCGCACCTCCTTTCAGTCACCCCTCCACATCTCCTGAAGTCAGTATCCTGATATCACAACCATTTCCTTGCTTTTCTTTACACATGTTTTATCAGTAAACTCAAGTAATTAATGGCAACCATTTCTACTCAAGTTCTAACTTGCACTGTTTTAAATCAATTAAAAGGCCAAGTGTGGAAGCGCTCCTGAAATTTTAGCATTTTTGTAGGAGGAAAACAATTTTGAGATCAAAGTTAACCAGAAAACTTGTAATGATATCATTGGGATCTTTCTGTGAGAGTTCATTAAAAGGTCACAACCTTTTAATAAATAAAACAAGTACATGTTTTTCTTTTTGCTTTACTTCTGTGTCTATACTATAAAACCTCCCTCCTTGAATTCCCTTGGTGGGGCTCCTGAACCACTTTTGGTTTAAGAGTTTTCTGATTCCTTCATTATTGTTTTTTCAAATAAATTCTCTCAATGTGTACTGTTTACCTTTTTAATGTACATCATGACTTTGTATTTTAATTTTTGATTTAATCTTTGTTCATGACAAGAAAGAAAAAATACTAAAAAAAAACAGAGACTGGTATGAAATTAGTTTCCCCAACAGGTGCTAAGATTACCGACCACTGAAAGAGGATTTTGAGCTGCTTATCTCTACATTCCTTAATAGTAGGTCAGTCAGGATCCAATACAACACTCACCCATTGGTATCTTATTTTGCATGTGTATGTGTGCCTGTGTGTATGGTATTGATGTGTGTGCTTATATGTGTTTATCTGTGTGTGAGTTCACATATATGTGTAGGTGTGTATGTGTATGCATGTGTATGTGAAGGCGAGAGACTAATGCCAAGTGTCCTCTTCTCTCTCCATCTTACTTATTGAGATGGGGTCTTTCATGAACCTAGAGCTCACTGATTCAGCTAGACTAGTGAGCTAGCAAGTCCTGGGGTGCTTCCCGACTCCACCTCCCTGGTGCAGAGATTGCAGTCACATGAGGTCACATGTGTAGGCATTTTTACATAGCGCTAGGGATGGATCCAATCCCAGACCCTAATGTTTGTACAACAAGCATGTTAGCACTGAGCCATCTCCCCATCTCCATGACAGCATTTTAAACAGAAAGAAATTGAATACAAGAAATTAGGTACTGTCAGTGATGAGATTCCATATTATTCCAGCTAAGGTGGTGATCATTAAAAAGTATAATGACAATAGGTGTTGGCGAGGATGGGGGGAAAGAGGAGCCCTCATTCACTGCTGCTGGGAGTGTAAACTTGTACAACCACTATGAAAATCAATATTGAGACTTCTGAAAAAGATGAAAATAGAGGTGCCAACTGACCCAGCTATTCCTCTACTGGGCATCTACCCTAAAAGTTCCTCTCTTCAAATACAGAGACATTTGCTCAACCATGTTTAGAACTGCTCAATTCACAATAGCTAAGAATTGGAATAAACCCAGATGCCCATCACTGGACAAATGGATATCAAAGTTGTGGTACATATAATATACACCATGGAATTCACTCAGAAGGGAAAATGACATAATAAAATTTGCAGGAAAATGGATGGACTTGGAACAGATCTTACTCAATGAACTCACACAAGCACAGAAACACAAGGGCCACATATTCTCCCTCATCTGTAGTTCCTACTCAGGAACAGCTTGAGTTACAACCATACCTGACATACAACTTGAGGGACAGATAATAAGGATAGAAGTGTTTGGGGGAAGGGGATGGGAGGGGGAAAGACATACACAAAACTAAATCTGAAATGAACTGGTACCATAGAACCCTCACTCCTGGACAATAGGCTAAGAGATATAAGGAATGTGGGGATATTGTTTTATAAGAAGGGCTCTGAAGAGGGTAGGATGAAGCATATCTTTAAAACATTTGGCTCTGGCTTGGAACTTCCAGTGCCAGCAATCAGTAACTACCCACATTGAACTGTTGTGTGGAGAGACCTATGAGGTCCCCAAAACTATACAGGCTTCTGTCAAAGCACTTGGTTACCCACCCCAGGCAAAAGATAAGATTATTGCTGAAGACACCACATGCTGCTGACACACAACATTGAGAGACCCAGCTGGAACCTGAAAGGAAACCAGTCTCCAGATGGTTAACCCATATAGTGTTGGAAAGTGTTACATGAGCTGCCAGAAGAAATCCACCAACGATGTTGGGAGAAAAAACGATGTTGGGATATTGCTATATGACAACAACTAGCATTATGAGATGTCCACACCTGTGCAATAGTGGCACCCAAACTAGGTGGGTAACCAAGGGCTCTCTGATTGGCCAAAAGATCTGCTCAGTGACAAGGAACCCATAGCTGGAATTGGGATCCAAGCCAAAATCCTATGGAGACAAAGAATCTGGACTCCAAGGAGAAGCTTCCACTAACCTTGAGCCTAAACAGAGGCAACACCCATCATAATCTCTGAAAACTAACAATGCTTGTCCCATTTAACCTATGCTGATCTCACTCTCTGTGGGAGAATCTGATTTTATCTTTCAGAAGGCAGTGAGAACCATGGACAACCTAGTTCTACCAAGAAGACCAGAAATGATAGCTGACTCCCTGGTAGGAGATGAGCCACCCCTCGCACATCAGCTAGAGCCCAGGTGAAACCACAGAGGAAGCAGAGATGAGCAAGAGTGCTGCTTCCACAGCAACCTGACAACCTGTGCCAGGGTGATGGAGACAGACACTGAGGATACTCAAAATGTCCTAAAGCAGAAATCCAGAAGCTGCTAAGAGTTCAACACAATAGCAGACTTAAAACACACCCACCATGGCCCAGGGAATATTTCAATTGAGGGGGCGGAAAGATTGCAAGAGCCAAGGTGGGTGGGAATATTCAGAGTAATTGGGAAAAAAAGAAAGAAAAGAAAAGAAAAAAGAAAGTAGGTACTAATATGATTTTGGAATGGCTGGCTGGTGTGGAGGGCTCTAGGTTGACTGTTTAGAAATAATTCCTGATCCCTGGAACATCACAGAATGGGTCTCCTGCAGGAGATCTCTCTAAGGCCACCATGAGTAGGGTTGTGTCAGAACTGGGGCCCAGGAAGCAAGCTCCTGCCATTACCATCCTGCCTTTGCACAACTGTATTTGATACACAGAAAGCTGAAGGTTAGACAGTGGGAAACTAATACGGAAAAACATGCTCACTGTTAGAAAAAGCCAAAAGAGACAGAAAGGGCAGGCATGCCAGAGCTGCATCTAATAGACAAAACCTACTTTGCAAACAGATGCAAAGGAGCATGGGGAGCCCAGCTGCCCCCCCTCTCTAGCCTCTTGTTTGCAGAAAGGCTCTGAGTCTAGAAGGAGTCCATTCTTCACAGTGTCCCCCACAAACACCACATCATGGTCCCCGCGGATGGCATTTGCACATTCCAAAATTACACCATGCCAGAAAAACATGACGGAAGGTAACATCATTTGGGAAATAAACTATTTTAAGCAAATTGATTCCATTGAAAGGTGAAATGAAAGTAGTGTTACCTGGCAACTTTGAATATCAATGAAATGATTAAGCATTCAGTTTTCATTTATTCATGAACTATGACTAAGTAATACCAAATTTCCAACTGTTTGTTATTACAGGGAAGGAAGACAGGGAATCTGACAGGTGGAAGCTTATCAGATCTTAAATGTAATGAATTCAATGTCTGTTTCCCTAAATCTAGTCATGGGAGAGAAAAAAACCAGCCAACAAGTACCCTGTAGCTTGCATCACATAAAATTCTATAAATATGAAAGTACTGCACCAGAACACAGATAAAACTTATAAATATTAACTTATATGGCAAATAAAAAGTCCTCACGGATATAATTAGATGAAGGATGTTGAAATGGAGAGGCCATCCTGATTACCTGAGAGGGCCTCAATCACAGTCACGTGTATTCTCATGAAGGAGGCAGCAGAGTGAACACTGAAACCCAGAGAAGAAGAAGAGAAGAAAATGGGGTAGGGGCAGATGAAGGAGCTGATGGAAACTGAAGGCCAGAGGGAATCCTTCCCCCAAAGATTTGCCTACATGGTTACACATACAGAATTTTAAAGCCAGCATATAGCCTGGTAATATTAACATCAAATTTGAAGGTGGTTTTTTGTTTGTTTGTTTTGCTTTGCTTTATGAGTCAGGGTGTCTCTATGTAGCCCAGGCTGGCCCTGAGCTTGCTCTCCTCCTGCTTTAGACTTTCAGATGCTGTATTACAGGGCTATACCACCATACCTGGCAGATTTCAGGATTTGATAACTCTTGTCTGTGTAATCAACAGACAAATGACCCCAGCTCTTGAAAGTAAACAAACTACAAGACAGGAGATTAAAGTCAGGAAAGGATGGCCCTTCCAGATCAAGACATAATTGTCCAGGGGCCCAGTTTAATTTGCTGACATGATCTCTCAAATCTCTGGAGTTTCTGAATAGGTATTGCAGAATGGGGGAAAGCTGAAAATAGTATTTGAAAGTCCTATAAGGACCAATCAGAGCTGCTAGAGTTCAGACCTGTAGCTGTTGGACCCTGGCAACCATCCCTCTATCATATCCATAAAACACCAGTTGTTTCCTCTTTGAAGAAACAGGTTGCCACTTTGTCTTCAATCTACTAAGATTTATTATTATTATCTATCATTGGCATTTCCATACTCTGTACTTCCTGTCTCCTATGATTGATGAATGCTACTCCGTGCCCCTAAAAGCCTCTTTGATATTATTACTATCTTATTTTATTATTATTTTAATTTCTCCTTTTATCTGTCAATTTAATTCTATTTTCTAGCATATAAGTTATTCTGTTTATTTTCAAGTGTACTTATATTTTTCAAATGTATTATCTTTCTCTTAATACCTTAGAGCACTTTGTGTACCTGGCTATTAGCCTGTATCTTTTGAAATAAGCCTGAAATGTACGTAGGAGGAAAATTGGAGGGAAACAGAGAGCTTCTGCCCCTTGTCTCCTGTGTTCACACCTAACAGTTCTCCAACAAAACTAGTTTCTCTCTCCCAAGGTCCTATTCTTTCGAATGCTATCTACCATCATTGAAATTGCTTCCCCCACTGCATTGGCAGAGAAAAGCAAAGGCTCATTCAACAACTGTGTTTTCTCTAAGTCCCCTGAGGTCTGTTTTCCTCTTCAGAGGTTTTGGTTTCCTCCAGGCTGAGGTTTTGGTGTGACTCTCATTTTGTGTTCTATGGAAACATGGTCATTGGCTGTCTCATGTCATTCTAGTGTCCTAGGTCAGCAACTTTTGATACAAGGTAGAGGTGAGTGTGTGATGTTACCAATAACTATCTCATCCAGGCTTAGTGACACATACCTGCATCCCAATACCTGAGAGTCAGGGGCAGGAGGATCAGGCGCTCAAGGCCATGAGGTTGTCTAAAGAAAAAATACTCTAAATTTTACAAAATCAATATGTTAGTCCAGTTATATATATACAAAAAGTGGGCCTGGAGAGATTGCTCAGTGGTTAAAATTGCTTGTTTGCAAAGCCTGAGGACCCGTGCATGAGTCCCAAGTACCTATGTAAAGCCAGATGCATCAAGTGACATGTATATCTGTTTGTTTGCAGTTGCTAGAGGCCCCCTGGCATGCTCATCCTCTCTCTCTCTCTCTCTCTCTCTCTCTCTCTCTCTCTCTCTCTCTCTCTCTCTCTCTCCTTGCAAACAAACAAATAAAAATTAAAATACTTATTTATAGATACAAAAAGTATAGTTCAGAGAGAAAGCATGTGAGTTAAAACCACAGGCCAGTGGTAAGTCAAGGACTCAAACTCAGGTTCCACTGGTGGCAGGGCTTGGGCTCTGGGAAGTCCTGCTTCCTGAAACATAGCTCTACCCCAGATCCTCTCTCTACCACCAGAGTCTCTGAACTCTACCTTTGAAGCAGAAGCCCTGGATTCTTCCACATTGAGGTCTTTTCTATCTGGACTTTAGCTACAGTTCTGGAGTTCGCTTGCTCACCCTATGATCCACTGCAAGAGTTCACGCTTGGATCTGGTGACAGAATGTCCTCCCCATTCCTTTGGCTTCCTGTGACTCCCTGTTGCCTAGGGCATAATGTCAGTTCCTTGGCATGGGACTACTTTTCCCCAAACCAAGTGTTTCCACATACATCAGTGTACTATTCACACACTAAATTGTTATTGCTCTCCCACACACAAGGCCTTTGCAACTCCATGGTTTTCTGCCCGCTATTGTTTCTGCTGAGATAAATTTCTTTTCCACTTGCTAACACTCTTATGCATTCTTTGACTCAGGATAAATGCCAGCTTTTTCTTAAAACCTTTCTTGATTCCCCACATAACCCTTGAATCTCCTTATATAGGAGATGCCAAATGGAGTGTAAACTCCTTACAAGTAGTTCAGAGATACTATGGGCTTCCTATTCTGGCTCAATAATCTCTAACATGGGATATTCAATACCCATCTACTGGACATGAAGAAAATATTAAAACCTTATAAAATTGCCATTGAGGAGGATGTGGTGGACATACCTACAAACCCAAGTGACAAGAAGATCACAATTTCAAGGCCAGCCTGAGCAACTGAGTGTGACCTTGTCTCAAGATAAAAGTAAAAAAGAGTTGAGAGATATATCTCAGGAGTAGAGAACTTGCCTAACATACCTGGGATATCTGGGGCACTAAGATCAATCTTCAGACTTCAAAAATGCATAAATAGACTCATTTATATTTATATTTTCTTCAAAGTTATGTTTGTCTTTTACAAACTACAAACACATGCAGTAATAGTTTTCTAAAAGGAGATATATTTGAAGGAAGAGATAAAATATTTTTTCACTAGTAGGAATATGCAGTAAAACCTATGGCAACTCCTGGTCTTGATATGTGTGTTCACGTGTCATCCAGGTGCTGCAGGTGGGAAGGACCCTCTCTAAAGAACTGGCATCTCTCAAAGGTTCCACAGGTACTCGGTGGATACATCAAAGAGCATGTGTGTTGCCATGGAAAGAGTATAACATGCTCTTCATTTTTGTGGGCTTGGGGTAGAATTCTGAAATTTGTTAGGGTATGTGGGTAACTTCTTTTACATATCAATGTCCTTCTCAGCAAAATAAAGAGGTTGTGAGAATTTAACAATCCAATGGTCCTGCACACTGGCACTCAGGGACTTGAAACTATGTTTACAGTTCTGTGTGGCAGTTAGTTCAGATGATAAACTCTCTCCTCTTGATAAATCTTGCCCTTTTTTGTCTGCTAAAATTATTTGTCTGCTATAAAATTATTTGCATTACAATGCTTCAAAGAAGTATCCTAAGCCCCTAGACAAAGATGAATTACATGAATGCAACAGTGACAAGAAAGGAGGATGTGGAGAGAAGGCAACCCTTGTATACTGTTGGTAGGAGAGTAGATGTTTGTACTTCCATTATGAAAAACAGCATCGGAGTTGCTCAAAAAATTTTGGTGAAAGAACTATTACATGATGAAGTGATCTTACTTATGATGATACATCAAAGGAAAGGACGCTAATATTTTGATACAGTGAC